>LPNX011026024.1:173103-261051 GCA_001517045.1 Pseudotsuga menziesii
TTAATTTTTTTTTCTGCTATGGATAGACCTTCAGACAAAGTTTTAATTGAATATTATACCTCAGCCCTAGGTCCTGAGCTGGCCATGTTTTCCAAAATGAAAGTCAAGCCTACATTGGTGGGAACTTATGAGGAGGCCGAAAGAGTAGAGGCAGAAAGTGAGAGTATAGAGGATTACCCTGATTCATGTGAAGAGAAGACCACTGTAAGAGCAAGCTCACTGCTGTTTAAATCTATAGAAGATCAACCACATGATTATCATGAGATGATGAAAGTGCTTCAGAAAATGTCCAACTGAATTGTAGATCTGGAAAAGGAGAGGGACATTCAGAAAACCAATAAGCCACACTATCCAAAAAAGGAAGATAACAACCAATGGCAAGTCCCACCTCCTAATTTGGCATCAATAAACATAACAGAAATAGGAGGGGATAATTTCTGTACCTTTCATCAACAACCTCATTCTGAGAAGAAGTGTCCTCAATGGTTACATTCAATGACATTGGTGATGAATAAGTTGTTGGACCCAGAATTGACTAGGGACAGTGGTGAAGAAGAAAAGGAGAAATAAATCATAAGCAAACCAGAGGATGATACTATGTTCTCATGGAATGGAATTTCACTGTTTAACATTGAAGATGACACTCCTAAATATGAATGCACATCCATAACTAGAAAGGACAAAGTTTTCACTAGCCAAGACAATACACTGATTTCTAAGGTTAACAATTTGCAGGAGAATGTTAAGAAACTGGACGAGGGCAAAGCACATCAAAACAATACCCTCAACCAGAGGACAGAACCAACCACTAAGACTGTCGATCCTGTAGAGGAAAAGATAGGGATCAGTGGGGAGAACTCTGATGAAACTCAAGAGCTAGCGAAGGATATACCTATTCAAAACCAACTAGGAGAAGAAGACCAAGAACCAGGTTGGAAAGAAAACCTTGACACCCCTCCTTTTCTCTTGACTCTAGAGATGCTGAATTACAACGTGCATAATTGCTTAGTAGACTCTGGAGCAGCAGTAAATGTGATGCCCCTTGAGATTTGTAAAAGGATTAATGGACAGCTAGAGTCCACACCTCGTGAAGTAACGCAATTAGATCGCACAGGAGTCAAGGTGGTGGGTGAAATGAAGAATGTCCTCATTCGTTTCGCTGCCAACAACAAAATATGCCAATTTATTGACATTATGGTGGCTGATATACCGAGGGGATATGGGCTCATTCTCAACCGAGATTGGGCTGCCAGGCTGAAAGGATATTTTGCTTTAGATTGGTCTCATCTGTGGTTGCCTCTCAAGGGTACCCCAAGTTATATAAAAATTCTGAGAGAACCATATATGAAGTATACTGTCACTAAGTTAGGAGAAGGCAATGAGTCTACTGATTCTATCCTGGGAAACTATCTCACCGAGCTTAAGCTAGAGCATCATACCTCAAAAAGGGCCAGTCCTATGACGGGCACTCAGCTTGAGCTCCTTCAACTCCCTCAGGCTGAAAGAATGACTGCAGGATCTTAGATATGGGTTCCATTTCAATAACAGCACAGTTGGACCATGGTTAGGCAATCCATGTCTAAATCCAGCTCATTCCTCAGTTTTTAATTTTATAATTTTTCAGGAATGGGCAATTTTTTGTTTTGTTTTGTTTTCTTTTGTGCATAAATAAATTGCTTTGTTGCTTATGTTGTTTTCTTATTTTAGTGCTTTGATGTTTTCTTTCTTTTGATTACTTGCTTTGCTGCTGTTTTCTTTATAGCTTCGCTAGTTTTCCTTTTGATTTTGAATAATGAGGCAAGCTCTTGGTTGCAATGGAAACATCAGGGTTCTTTGTTAACTAAAATCTTGACTGAAAGACTGTGCTTTAAAGCATAGATTATCTTCTAGTAACTGTATTCCTAACTGGCATGCATTTATTGAAGTCTCACTTAACCCCTGTAAATAACTCAGAAGTGGAAAAGGTCTGAAGTACTATTTCGAGGCTCCATCTACTTCACATCTTGAATACCCAAGGGAGTGACAGCAAAAGACCCACGGAAAGGAAGCAGAGTGGAACAGTTTATTATATATAAATGATCCCATGCCATGGATTACAAGAAAAGGCTGAAAGATATTAAGAGTCAAAACTCCTAAAAGAAGCAAGACATCTCAAAGCTAAGCTCGAAAAAGTATTAATCTCAAAGCATAAAGTACCAAATGGCCACAAGATCCTCTCCATCCGTGAATTGAAGTATGAAATATATCATTCACACAAAAGGACACTATGGGATAGAGGATCCTGAATTAAAATTCAGTAAGAAAGGCCTACGGGAAGATTCATATCAAAAGAACTAAAGTTCAAGAAGGGACAAAAGTGCAAATTGGCATGGGAATGAGGAGCAAAAGGATAATACTGTTACCCTCTTTCACAATCCTGTGGTGTCTAAGCTGTAGCTGCCCAAGGGCAGGTAAAATAAACCTCATCCATTTGGCCTCAAAAGAGTTATTCAGACCTGAAATACTGCTGATGTTACCTCTTCCCGAAAAGATGGGCTTCTTCTAAGTAATTTAATGCATAAGTTGGCTTGCTTAGGAATACAGACATCTAGAAGATTTCGATTTTATCTAGAAAGTCTTAAGCTGAGAAGGAGAGTTGATTCAGAAATCTGGGGTTCACCAGGCAGTCGCCAATTGTTGCAGCTGCAACATTTTCCCAAAATTCTAAAAATTTTAGGACCCTCCTTTACTTTGAGTTAGTGGGTTTTTCTTCTCGGTTTTGGTCTATGGATTTTTGGGATGTTTTACAGCGCTTTGAATTGCTATCAATCGATCTGTTTTTCTCCTTTAATGCTTGAAAGAATCCCATCCTTGATTGAGCTCATCGTTGTTTTTGCATATCTTTCGAAGTCATTTTACATCGGGAGTTGAGTCATTTGTTCTTCCCGCCGTTGCGGAGGTTTCCTGCTTTGTATTTCACCGTTGCGGGTGGGATTTTGTTCTACGTCGGGAGGGGATGAGTATCTCCTTGGCTGACGTTGCGGACGGGTGATTGTTTTGGTCTCCGATGTTGCGGACCATTTGGGGTTCTGAGGTTCCGTTTTCTCACCGATCCGTGTGTATTGGAGCTTTTTAGCTTCTTTTCCCTCCGCCGTTGCGGGCGTGTCCGAGTTTCGGTCTTCCGATGTAGATTTTTTGGGTGGCCAAGGTGGGTTACGAGCGTTGCACGCCCGCCATTGCGGAGGAGTTCGAGTTGCCGGCCTCCGATCCAGGTTCCCGCCGACGCTCGATATTTTATTTACACACTCTATTCGCCATTGCGGGTGAATTGATGCTGGGGACTGTCTGCCGTTGTGGAAGGTCTGGGGTTTTAGCCGCCCGAATCATATTTGGTTTCACGGCCGATTTAGAGCTCTCACACGTGTGGCTCTTTTATATATATGGGGGCAGGGGTTTGGATTTTTTATTGTTGTTTTGGGCCCGAGCTGTCGTTGTACTCTCTGCACTGTCGACCCTGCGAGCTTGGTGGAGCTCCATGTCTGTACCCGCGTCCAAGTGTCAGTTGGAAGCTCAACCATTGTCGCCTCATCAGATACACATCACTGCCAGGTAGGCTTGTTACCACCCTACCTCGTGCTTTTCAAGGTTTTGATTGGGTGATTTGTGCTGCGGTTGGGGTATTACTAGGGTTGTGTACACATTTCCCGTTCTGCCTGCATACGAAGTTTTCCCCGTGGCTAGGTGCCATAGTCGTTTTTCTTGTGTTTTGCACCCGCATATTGAGATTTTTTCGTTTCGGTTAACTGTTTGCGGCTAGGAGGGGCGTTTTCTTTTTAAAAAAAGCCTGCGTATTATCTTTTGACCTCGGCTGTATTATTTCACCTCATGCAGTGGATGAAGGCAAGGTGCAGGTGGCCGTTATGCCGCCTGCATCTGGTTTTCCTTACGATGATGAAGCCCAGAGAGGTTTTGCGGTGGTTTTCTTGCGGTCGAATGTTTCCTCAACTGGCGTTTTTCCCGTTTACCTGGTTTCGAACCCCGAATTTTCACCTGCACCGTCCCGCGCAGTACGTCAATCTCGGCTGTCTGAAACCCTAGGTGTCTATGAGGGCTGTGTCGCTAAAGTGTTTGCAATTTGAGGATGTCGTGGATAGTGGCTCTAGTGAGAGCACCGTGTGCAAATTTTATTTTATTTTTATTGATGCCCGCATTATCTAGCCGCACCGATGTAACTATCTTTCCGCGAGCCGCATATGCTATTGCCGTTTTTATCCTTAATAAAGCCATGTTGTCAAAAGTTTAGTTACATTTGCACCTTGCGTTTGAGATTCGTACTTGTGCTTTATGAGTTGTTATCACGGAAAAATGGCATACTGTGAAATAATGTAGATTTAATGCCAGCCAAATTATGATTAATCCAGTTTTTTAGTATTATGCGGCAGAAGGACATCGCTCATTATATTGCAGTGGTGGACTGAGTCTATTTCGTGCTGGTAGTTCTGATAGTCAGGACATGGTTGGGTTGTGCATACATGTGTTGGTTTCTTTTCTTGCTTGCACATTAACATAGGATATTAGCACATTGCACAGTATTGCATGCTATTTCAATTCGTCAGCTTGAAGGGCTTATGTCTTAATTTCATTACAGTCATAATACACTTGAGAATGAATAAACTGCTGCACAATATTCGCAAATTCGAATTGCTTAATGTCATAATGTTATACCTGGCAGGAAGAACTTACAATGTCCAAAAGGCAGAAAAAGAAGGCCCCTATGGTCGAAGAATAATCAGCACTGAGAGGTCGTCACACAGACAGAATATATATATGAGGACACCCAATGTGTCTTGGGTGTCGAGCCTGAGTATAAATGGGATGAGATATACAGATTGATTTCCCGCAAGGAAGTCCCAGACATGGGTCTCGAAGAGGAGCCCATTTATGCCAACATAGAGAAATCCGCCATCATGAAGGTGGCTACCAGACCAGAGCTGTTCCCATGCTCTGAAGTTATGAGATGGATTCTGCCCCACACAAACAGCAACACAATGCTTATAGGAAATGTCAAAGGTCAGGGCTATGCTGCATTTAGCCCAGGATATGTGGCGCTGGCTTACCACTTGCCAGAGCCTCAAATATTCCTATCAAATGATTGGTTGGATAACCTCAGGATGGATTTGGTGGAAACCCTGAAGAGAATGCTCTTGCTAGGAAAGCTCTATCGACACAGAGCAACTGAGGATTATGATACAGCGAGCTTAAGAGCTCCTTACAGATTTGTAGCTCTAATGCTCAACAAGATCTTTGGTAGAGCCAATGGCAGACTCTTCAAATTTGAATGGATCCCCATTATGTTCCATGTGGCGACCCAAGGAACAATCTTCAACTGGGCCAGCCTCGTATCAAGCAGTCTCTCTTCTTGCGTAGCTGCAGCCTTGGGAGGAGGAGAAGCTCGTAAAAAATCTAAGTTCTACATGAGTTCAATTTTTATAAGAGAATGCCTGTATATGCAGCTTACAAACCATTGTGGGCTCATCAGTACCACAGTTATTACAGAGAAATATGTGAGCATTTCATTATGCCACTATACACGCTTATATTCCGGAAGGAATGTGACTGCATGTCGGAAGATGCTATGCAGGTAATAGAGGATTATGGAGATTATTTCTTGACCCACAATGGTATGTATCTTAGAATGTATGGAGGCTCGAAGACACCTTATCTGCTGCCAAAGTATGCAACAGATTATATAATCCATAAAGAGGCGGTCAGACAAGTGTTCATTGATGGAGGTGGTCATTTCCTGTTCCAGCATAAGAAGGATGCATATCCCCCTTTACCTTTCAAGTTAGGTAGCTGCAGATTCGCCAATGTAAAAAAAGCTGCCGAATTCATAGAGGAACTAGGAAAGTTCCACTTTGGGGAGATGCCTTTCCAGCGCAATGACACTCATGGTAAAGTGGCTGAGCACTGCAAGAAGCATAAAGTGTTCTTTGAATATACCCATCATTATGATAAGGAAGAATCCGTCTTCAGGAATGCCCCAAACATGATGGCTCTCAGCAGAAGATTCAAACCAAAGAACCCCACCAAAGGTGGAAAAGGGGCAGAGCAAGCCAAAGCTGAACAAGCCAGAGCTGAAGAAGGAGACAAAAGGATAAGGGAGGAAGCTCAGAGGCTGGAAAATGAGGCTGTAGAGTGGCTACAGAAGGGAGAAGAAGAGAAAAGGAAAGCTGCCCAGGAAGCATCTGAACTAACAAAAGAAGCATCCAGAGAAATAGAAGAGGCAGCTAGGCAAGCAGCCAAAGAAACACAGTGAAAACTAAATGAAGAGCTCCAAGGGCAGGAGGCTGAAAAGATAAAGTTAACACAACAGTCAGCCTCTGAAACACCCATAGGGCAGAGTCAAGAAGAGGAAACCCCTGAGGTGCAAATCCTTCAAGTACCTACTACTAGCACTCCTGTAACCCCTATGCTCCAAGTAGTGCCTTTTGTCCAGAAGAAGGGGGAAGAAGTCCTTGATTTCAGTATTGTATACTATGACAGGACCACTAAAAGAATAATGAGGAGGACGAAAAAGAAGGTGGAGGTGAAATATCTATCAGGGAAAATGGTCACAGATACAGCAGTCATGCTAGGGACAGACAAAGATCCTATGCTCACGATAAAAGCCGGAGCTGCACTAATTGATGCCTCCACTGATAACATAAAAAAGGTGATGATTGAATTAGAGTGAGCTAAGAAGACCACTACCCAGCTAAAGGACACACTGAGACAAGAAAGAGGAGAGGGTAGCAGACTTAAGAGGAAGTATGAACACGTGCTAAGGGAAATAGAATCCACAAAGGGTGAAATCCATGTCCTTCAGGTGGAGATCCAAGCCAAGGGAACAACACAAGAGGCTCTAGAAAAGGCACAACAGGAAGTTCAAGATCTGAAGAATGAGAAGGAACAATTGAGTGCAAAGGTGGAGGACCTAGAGGTGCAGCAGACTATCATCTATGAGTCCAATACTGAATACACCAAAGAACTGAAAGAGCAGCTGGCTTCTCTGACTGCTGAACCGGAGACAGCAAAGGAACAGCGAGTCGATCTGCAACCATTTAAAGAGTATATCCTAGCGCAAAAGGCTAAAATGCTGCAGCTGCAGACTGCTTTGGAAGAAGAAAGATGCAAAGTTCTTCAGATGGACAACAGATTAGAGGAGATCATAGAACTTCTTCCTATTTCGTAGACAGGTCCCAAGAGGTTCTTGAGGTATTGAACGCCAGAATGGCAAGACCAGAAGATGATGCCGAGATTCCAAGAGAACTACCAGCCAAAGATCATCAAACGCTTAGGAGAGATCACAGCCTAGTAGAGTTTGCCATCAGCACTGCTGAAGACTTTAAGAAGGCTGTCCGAAGGACACAGGTAGCATGCTCAGAATATTTTAAAAGGTTCCTTAATGCATACAACCGCTGCCAGACAGAGGCTGAGCTTAGGTTTGAAGAGCTCCCAGATCATGAGACCTTTGTGGACATATTGCAGAAAGGGCATCAAGATGCAAAGGCCAGGACGCAGCAGATTCAATCCATTGATGCCATGTTACTGAAGAACGAAGTGGGCCATGCAGCCATTAGCATACAGATTCTAGAAGACCAGCTTTGGTTGAGCCCAGCAAGGATCGAGGCCATCAAGAACCATGTTGACATGTTTGAAATTAACATCCAGTTCCTAGAGCTGTGCGCTTTTGAAGGCCTCGCTGTTGAAGCAGCAGCGTGGAAAAAATTCTTTGAAAACCAAGCAGGATCTACCTCATAGAGGACTGGTCAACTTTTATTAATGTAATATGTTTGTAAAAGTTTTGAGAAATGAAGCGTTGGGGAAGCAAAAGGTTGGGAAGCCCAAAGGTCACTTTGGGAAACCCAACCATTTTGACCTTTTGTATAAAAGTAGGAAGCGTAGAAGCAAAAATGGGGCTTTTTTCCCCAGTAAGGCTGGAAGGTTGTTGTAAGAAGAACTATTTCCTTTTGCAATAAAAATTACAGTTTGCCTGTTGAAAGAAGATCGGTGGGATTTCAAATGTTTTGCCATGGATAGTCGAAAGATGAACTTCTTTGTTTTTCAGCATTGTATCCCTGAATCGTGAGATCGTTCTAACTTATGACCTATTTCTTGTTTAAATGATTTCTGATTTATTTTATGAAATAACCACCATGAGTAATGCATGCTTATTACGAAACAATTGGTTAGCTAGTTGTGGAAATATCTTTCATTGTTCATGCCTGTAAAAGTAAATGTCAGCTATCTGTAATTGATTTTATCATGTTTGCACATCCGCATTGCTCATATTTATTAAATATAATTTGGCTCCCCAGGGATAGGTAGATAGAGATAAATAGATAGACAGATAACTAGGTCAGTGCATAGATGCATGTGTGATTCTAGTGCTGGTGAGCCTAAGACGATAGGTAAGAACCTGCGCATCACATTGTGACTGCTCCCCGCATCCTTCACCATCCTGCATAATTAGGTAGATACTTGCATTTCATATTTAAGTCAAAAAATACAAATTCCGTTGGACTGGGCCGCAACCGGTAAACCCTTGTTGTTACTTTGACCTACGGTAGTTGGACCGTAAAACCGGATGGATTCCCTATACCAAACAGTCAACGGGCTAGTTGGGAATGTTGATTGGGGAGAATCCCTTACTGTTGTCGCCTGCGGATTTCCAGGCCCCAACAAGACGATAATAAACGGACTGGAAATTTGTTTGTGGACGTAGCCCATCGTTTGGGTGAACCATGTTATATCTATGTCTCTCTGTAATGGGTTTAATGTGTTTTGCATCTTGTTTAATGATTTAACTATATATCTGTTATTGCTCTGTGGTCTTGTTTTCTAACAATTGGTATCAGAGCCAAAATGTCTATTTGGTTGGTAAAATCGCAGGAAAGAAGGGCTCCTGGTTTGAGTGGGAGCAATGGTGAAAGAAGGAAAGTTTAGGGTCGAGAAATTCAATGGCTATAAATATCAGTTATGGAAGATGCAAATGGAGGGCTATCTGTACCAGAAGGATCTGTACCTGTCGTTGGGCGGAAAAGAAAAACAATCGGCAGCTATGAAGGATGAAGAATGGGAGGTTCTTGATAGAAAGGCACCGGGAACGATACGATTGTGCTTGGATTCGTCAGTGGCATTCAATATTTCGAAAGAAAAAACAACAGAGGGCGTGATGAGCGCATTGGGTAAGCTCTACGAAAAACCCTCGGCTTCCAACAAGGTATTTTTAATGAAGCATTTATTTAATATGAATATGTTGGAAGGTGGATCTGTTGTCAGTCATTTAAATGAGTTTAATACACTTACCAGTCAGTTAAGTTCTGTAAATATGAACTTTGATGATGAGGTTAGGGCTCTTCTAATCTTGTGCCCACTGCCAGAAAGCTGGAATAGCTTGGTCATGGCTGTAAGTAGCTCTGTCCCTAGTTCAAACACTCTTAAGTTTGATGATGTTGTTGGTGTTATTCTTAGCGAAGAAATGCGAAGAAAAAGCATAGGTGAGACATCAGGTAAAGCATTGACCATGGAGAGTAGAGGGAGACAAAATGAGAGAGGAAGGAGCCCAGGAAATCACTGCAAGTCTAAAAAGGGAAAATCCAAGTCCAGATTTGGAAAAAATGCTGGAACTGTGGTAAGAAAGGACATATAAAGAAAGACTGCAGAGCACCAAAGAAGAAAGGTGAGAGGCAACAAGAGACTACTCAAGAAGCAAATGTAACATGTGATCTGTTACAAGATGTTTTGATTCTTACATTAGATAATACTAGTGATTATTGGGTAGTATATTCAAGGGCTTCATGTCATGCTACACCCCATAGGAAATTCTTTCATGATTATGTTCAAGGTGATTTTGGACATGTTTTAGTGGGGGATGATGAACCATGTAAAATTGTTGGAAAGGGTAAGGTATGGGTTAAGTTAAATAATGGGAATGACTGGCTGCTAAAAGATGTAAGGCACATTCCTGCTATGAAAATAAATCTGATCTCAACAGGGCAGTTGGGAGATGGCGGTTGTTTGTCTACATTTGGAGAAACGTGGTGGAAGGTCACTAAAGGACCAATGGTAATAACAAAAGGAGATAGTATAGGTACGCTATATTTATGTCCTCATAATATTGATTATTCTATCTCTGTAGCTTCCATAGAAACAGTTGCAGTGTTGTGGCATCATAGGCTTGGCCACATGAGTGAGAAGGGGATGCAGATTCTCCACTCAAGGAAACTGCTTCCAGATCTGAAGCAGGTAATTTTGGAATTCTGTGAGAACTGTGTTTATGGAAAACATAAGAGAGTTATATTTCTTAGGGTTGGGAAACAAAAGAAGAGTGAAAAGTTAGAGCTTGTCCATATAGATGTATGGGGACCAGCTCATGTACAATATCTTGGTGGCTCTCGTTATTTTGTTACTTTTATTGATGATGCAACTAGAAAAACTTGGGTTTATTGCATTAGACAGAAATCTGATGTGTTTGATACTTTTAAGAAGTGGAAAGCTTTGGCTGAGAATGAGAAAGAAAAAAAAAGTTGAAATGTCTTAGATATGATAATGGAGGTGAATACTGCAGCAAGGAGTTTGACAGTTACTATTCACACAATGGGATTCGCAGAGAGAAGACAGTTCCTAGAACACCACAAGAAAATGGTGTGTCAGAAAGGATGAACATAACGATCATGGAGCGTGCAAGGTGTATGAGACTGCATGCAGGGTTGCCCTTACAGTTTTGGTCAGATGTTGTAAACACTGCTGTTTATTTAATAAACAGAGGGCCTTCAAGTGCTTTGGATGGCGGGATTCCACACGAGGCATGGACAGGTAAACATGTAAAATACTCATTTTTGATAAATTTTGGTTGTGAAGCATTTGTCCATATTGATAAAGATGATAGAACAAATCTTGAGGCTAAATCCAAGAAATGTACCTTTATTGGATATGGGATTGATGATTTTGGTTATCGTTTGTGGGATTATGAAAAACGAAAAATCATTAGGAGTAGAGATGTAGTATTCAATGAAAAGATTATGTAGAAAGATCAGTTGCAGGGAAAGAAATTGGAAAAGGAAAACACATAGTACACAATGCTTGATGAAATCAAAGAAGATGAAGTTCCAAAGGATGAGAAAATCAATAACAACAGCAGGTACTTGAAACTCCTGCAGCTGTAAGAAAATGTACCAGGTTAAGTAGACCCCTTGAACGATTCTCTCCTTCACTGTATTATTTATTGATGATTGATTCTGGTGAACTAGAATGTTTTGAATAAGCAATGCAGGTAGAAACTAGAAAGAAGTGGAAGCAAGGCATGGATCAGGAGATGGACTCATTGGTAAGAAACCAAACTTGGGATCTGGTTAAGTTTCCTATAGAAAAAATGGCATTGCAGAATAAATGGGTTTACGGGTTGAAGGAAGAAGATGGAGACAAGAAGCGGTAAAGGATAGACTTGTTGTAAAGGGGTTTGCACAAAATAAAGGTATAGACTTTGAAGAAATATTTTCTCCTGTTGTTAAAATGACTTCAATTAGAAATATTTTAAGTCTAGTGGTGGTAGAAGATTTGCATCTTGAACAGTTAGATATAAAAATGGCCTTTCTCCATGGGGATTTGGAGAAAGAGATTTATATGCAACAGCCATAGGGGTATGAGGTCAAAGGGAAGGATAATTTGGTTTGCAGGTTGAAGAAGAGCTTGTATGGCCTGAAGCAAGATCCAAGGCAGTGGTATTTAAAATTTGATAATTTTATGAAATAACAAGCTTATGATAGATGTCATTCTGACCACTGTGTTAATTTCAAGAGGCTAGATAATGGAAGATATATTATCTTGTTATTGTATGTGGATGACATGCTTGTTGCCGTGGTCTAACATGCAGGATATAAATGTGCTCAAAAGAAAACTGGCTAAATCATTTTTGATGAAGGATTTAGGTTCTACAAAACAAATCCTTGGTATGAGAATAACACGAGACAGGAAAAAATGAAAATTGACGTTGTCTCAAGGTGAGTACATAGAAAAGGTGTTGCAGAGATTTAATGATGCAGAATGCAAAACCAGTCAATACACCTTTAGCCAGCCATTTCAAACTAAGTAAGGATATGTTTCAAGAAACACAGGAAGAGATAGATTACATGTCCAAGATTCCCTATTCATCAGTGGTTGGAAGCTTGATGTATGCCATGGTGTGCACAAGACCAGATATTGCACATGCAGTGGGAGTTGTGTGCAGGTATATGAATAATCCAGGTAAAGATGATTGAAAAGTAGTACAGTGGATTCTCAGGTATTTGAGAGGTACCACTTCTCATGCATTATGTTTTGGAGGTTCAGACACTGTTCTACAGGGATATGTTGATGCAGATATGGCTGGTGATAAAGACAACGGGAGGAGCACCACAGGGTATGTGTTTACTATGGGTGGAACAACAATAAGTTGGATTTCAAAACCACAATAGGTTGTTTCACTTTCAACAATGGAAGCAGAGTATGTTGCTGCTACAAAGGCTAGAAAGGAGATGATTTGGTTGCAGAGGTTCATGGAAGAATTGGGTAAGAAGCAGGAGAATAGTAGGTTGTACAGTGATATCTAGAGTTCCATTCATCTTGCAAAGAACTCAGCCTTTCATTCAAGGACTAAACATATAAAGCTCAAGTACCACTTCATAAGATCTGTTCTAGATGAAGAACTGTTAAAACTGGAAAAGATATATACTAGCCAGAATCCTGTAGACATGTTGACAAAGGGAGTAACCAGAGAGAAACTGAGTTCCTGCTCAGTTTCTGTTGGCCTTCAAGCATGAAGGTGAAAATAATAAATTTTCCAAGTCCAAGGTCCAGAGCATAGTCTGGCAAGTGTAGTAGTGGTGGAGTTGTTGTGATTAGTCTCCAAGTGGGAGATTGTTGGTTGTGGAGCATGATATTCTAGATCCAGAGATATTATTCAGTCATGTTTGTACCTCAAGTGTATTGTACACTATTCGTTCCCCCTGCTTTGGAATTTGGGGGTTTGGGGGCAGAGCCCCCATGAATTTCTTTTGGGATGTGTGGCGGCCAACAATTATGTAGACCCATGTTATTGGGTTAACTGTAGTATTTTCCTATGGTATTTCCCCCCTATAAAAGAAAGCATTGTAACACGACTGTGTATGGTATTATAACATTGTAAAAAATATCTGTGATTGTGTGAGAGAGACTATGAGAGAGTGAAGAGGAAGTGCATCGCTTTTGCTGCAGGTTGTATCCCTTCATCTGTAGGTTGTATCCCTGTTTAATGTGTTTTTCATCTTGTTTAATGATTTAACTGTATATATGTTATTGGTTTGTGGTCCCATTTTCTAAAATTACAATTTTACTTATATTTGGATGGATTTCGAGAAGCGACTAATAAAGTTCCATGGCCCACAGAGGAGGTTGCGAAAAAGTATAGACGGGTGTCGCGATTCGCATTAGGACCACATGCATTCCACATCCAAGTAAGACACGACATTGATAACCAATGGATGAAAACGTCATATAAACTAACAAACGAGGAATTGGCCACCATCATCGATGAATGACCAATATGGTGGAAGGTTCCAGTTGTTGTTTATGACTTGTGAGATACCGAAGAGGTAGTCCCATCAATCACTCTCGCCGAGTAGGAGCAGGAGAAAGCGAAGATATCTGAGGAGGAGGAATCACACGAGGAATCCTTCACCACTTCGATAGATTTGGAGTTGGACAGGAAGCAAGAAGAAGGCCGGACGAAGTGAAGGTTTGAACAAGGCAAAGTAAGCAATGCCCCAAAGATGACTAAAGATCACTTAAGTCAAATGCTGGTAGAAATCACTACTACATCCAGTAAGAGTCAAGAATAGGTGAAGCAACACTAGACATCATAATTTCACTGTGTCAAGGGATTGTGACAATCCCTAAAAAATTCTATATTGGAAAAGGTGCCAAAGATGGACGTGTTACAAAGGGCAGCCAAAATAAGTACTAGAAAAAGGGTGTGGCTAGTAGATATCCCACCATGAGCCCTAGAAACAGGAAGTGAGGATGTCAACACATCCATGCAACAATTCGACATAAATAGCCTTGACATAAACAAGCTCCCGACGCAAACACTTGCATGTCTACATAAGGCATTAAGCCAAGAGATCACAGTTCGAGAGGAAATCATGCATGATTGGTTAGTAAAGTCGCAGGAGAAAATAACATTAGTAAAGGAGGAGATTGAAAGGATGAAAAAATCACAAGAAGTGGAGGAAACAGAAAGAATAAAGGCCTTCGACGAAAATAAAAGGCTGTAGAAGGCCATCTCATCCACTTGCGAGGAAATTCCCGATATCACTACGGAGATGTTCATGAAATCCAAGGTAGTGCGAATAGGCTAAATAGTCACGTATTTAAAGAAAGAGAATGAGGACTTGCAGGAACACCATATACCAAGCACGACACCAGAGCACCAAAGAAAAATAGAAGAGGAAACAACACAACTAGAGGAGCTAGAGAAGGAACCCCATTCCATTGCGGAAGCAACAACGCAATTTTGGATGCGTACCATTCAGGATGACCAGTTGCATCAATTGGGTGTGCAACTCAACGAAGTAGAGGCACAACTACAAACAATGCAAGGCTTGCTAAGAGTGGTGGCCCCACTAGTACAGGTAATGAAGGCATCAAAACTAAAGGTGCTAAAGTAGAGAGTCACCTAGGTGAGAGAGAACCATCAGTGCTGGATAGTGCAACTCGATCAGTTCTAGGAAGACACAGAGCAACTGGCACTAAAGGAAATGGAAATACTTGCGGCCACATAGGAGGCTCAGACCAAAGTGACACAAGTTTTAGAAGAACATCCAGACAAGCATGAGGTTGAGGAATGCGATATCCTGAACGCAAAGGTTAAAGCAGGGGTTGAGGAAATGCACACAACGCATGACGACTTCAAGGATAAGTTGAATCGACCATCGGTTTCCAGTTGATGTGTCTTGAGGATGAGCCACAAGTTTGTGTTGGGGGCCTATTGGCAAGAAGATCAAGTGTGCAAGGTGCGACTAAGGAGATTTTGATACGTGTCATGACATATTGCACAAGGAGAATTTATCGACAAGCATGGTCGGCTCGGTCGCAAGTAGTTAGGATTTTGGTCCAAGGTAGTCATATAATAGACTTATGTGGACCTTTTTGTAAAGGCAAAAGCCTATAAATAAAATTAGGAATATAGTTGATGAAGAGATCGAGTAAGAAGAGCATAATCATTACTATCTTTATATTTTGCGAACTGTTCTGTAATCTGCAGTTTTGGTCTTAGGATTTCGACCAGCGGGATGTATTTTGATTTTCAAAGATAAATATGAGATGAGCATTGTAGAGAGATTTGTCTTGTGTTAATGAATGATGCAATGTTCTTTCTGTTTGAATAATGCGATCTGTAAATGATGAAAATTGCGATCTGTGAATGATGCAATTTGTTTATGTTTGAAAGTATGGTGTCTTTTTATATCTAATGATGCGAAGTCTTCATGCGGTACATGGGTTTTTACATGTCGACATATTTATTAAATTTAATATGAATCATGAATTCTTGCGATGTTAGAATCTGCTATGAATGGTGTTTAAATGTTAGAAGTGTATTGCAACATAAAGACTAAGTGCGCAAGTCCTCCTCGTTACTGCGGAAACTTGGTTCCTACAGCCATTCCTCAAACATCTTGGGTGAGACTGCACCTGCTTCGTAGGTGTTGATGGATAGGGTAAACCTTGTCCAAGACGGTGTTTAGGGAGATTGCGTTGAAGGGTGTCGACACTGAGTGAACACCTATTGACTGAAGTGTGTCAATAGAGGGGCATATTTTGGATCTTGAATATTTTATATTTTTTCTCCTATGCGATGTGAGAGGATTGTTACAATGATTTTTGGTGAGTTTGGTCCTTGGAAGTGGTTAGGGTTGGGGAGGACTAGAAGCATATTGATTCACTTCTAATCATGTTGATAGTATGCTTCTTCCATACAAGCCCGTTGCAGCTCAAAGGTCCTTGGGGAAGATGATCACCCATAAGGAGTAGGAAGGGTGGTCAACCGATGGACACATCGATTGGTAAACTAATTGGATGTACGACGAGATGTGAAACATAAGATGATGGATATGACACTGCAAGGTCCATATTAGTCTTAATTGCAACAAATCTCATTTTTGAAATAGTCTTGATTAATGTTTATCGAATTATGCATAAATTCTTTTGTTGACATGAAGGAGGTTCTTGCATGTATATGAATTATGGAAGTTATAAATAATTGTTGTAAAGTTCAATTCAATTCAAAATTTTGATTGTTGTAAGCAAAACATGTAATTTTTTTTATGTATGTTTATGATTGAATGGAGCTAGGGACAATAGGTTGTAGAGGGGAAACCCTCGGAGGGTCCCTACATATGGTATATGAGCACAATTCATACACTCAATCCTAATGGATCATTGTATAAAAAATAGCTCTATTTATATGAGTAAATAGATCCTTGATGCTAAGAATAAGCACAGGAAGTAGATATTTCTACTAAGATAATTCTCACAAGCATACACAGGAAAAATAGAGAGAATAGTGGAGACTGAATCACATGAATTAAGAGATGAATAGTGGAGTATATCCTTCCATTGAATAATGACGAATAATAGTGTGCATAAATATTACATCCATCATAGGTAAAATAAAGTTGTACTGAAGACAACTCATCAAGCTCAGAAAGATAGACTTACTAAATATGATAAACCCCCATAGGTGGCTAAAGCACTTTCCTAATCAGTCAAGGACCTCACAAATTAGCTAAAGCATGAGTGAGTTGTCAAGTATGATGGAAAAACATGATAATCCTAGAATATGGAGAGAAAATCATGGAGGATGGGTTGGCAATAAAATATATCAATTTCCTAGTAGACTAGCTTTACCTTATCCACTAAAAACAAGAATAAAGCAGTAAAAGACAGAATACGCAAGAAGGTGCAGTTACTAAATATGGAAGTCAAAAAAGTGGGTAGGGTATAACATAACCAATATTAAAGCACTCCTGGGGTATATATTGCAAGTGTTGACCATGTGGTGCAAGTGGATGCCAACTATCTAGGCTAGTGGGTAGGAATTTAATCAACATTGATTAAATAATTTATCCTAAGTATTGAAGTGGGTTTATTATATTCCCACACATGCCCTTTTAAGTCTGAATTTATGATGTTTATTTCAAAATATAGGTGTATATAGGGCCCAACAACAAGTATATGGTCACCCTTTACAATTGTTCATGTTCAGAAAAGTGAGGAAAGAGACAAAACCACATGGGGAAAATACTCCCTCAAGAAAGGAAAAGGCACAAAATTTGAATAAAATGTCTTCAATAGGTCTTTATCTTCACTTGAATGATTTGAATGAAATTATTTTGGTTATATACTTGATGAAGAAGCTTGCAGACTCCATGATCATGCGCTAGAGTGTAGAAGTTGCAAAAAGGAAGAGGAGAGACTCCTTGTATCTCATCATCCGATGAAGTAGGAGCATTATCTGAAAGATTCTTGTTGTTGTCAAACTTTGATATGCAAAAAAAATATGAAATGGAAAATATATCTGTGCATACTCCTTCCCAAAGAGATGTACAAAAATTAACACAATTAGTAACACAATCAGTTCCTTGGATAGCTGCAAAATGGTGATGTGAGTCAGATATCATTCTTCCAATATGATGTAGCACCTTCCCAGTTTTAATATGAGGCTGAAAATAATATGATACATAAGAAATATTATCATATGGAACAACAAATATAAATGATTCAGTAACTCCATGAGGATATGGTGCTAGATTAGGAAAAGTGTGAGCAACTGGGAAAAATTGATGAGTGTAAAAATATGAATGATGGATGGACTTGATATCTGAACCATAAGTGTTTTGAATAGATCCAAACATGTGTAATATTAATACAATTATGACTAAGGTCATGGATAACCAACAAGTGAAAGATAAGCAATACCTCAAACCAAGTAATATAAGTATCATTGCACAAGAGACCAATGAGGAATCAACTAGTGAACTTGGGGTTTGTATAGTCTTAGGGGTATTCAAAGGTATGGTAGATGGTATGGATGATGTTATGAATGGTATATAAGCCTGAAAAAATGATTATAAATCATAATTATAACCATGTGAATGGAGTGAGGAAGATATGCTTAAAGACAAGTCAGTATCTACTGAAAAATCACAATCATTGGGAGATGAATCTAGGAGGCTCATAGGTGGATTATCCAAGAAAGGATATGATTTTCTGATTCATATATATTAGAAAGTGAATCTATATCAGAGACATAAGGAAAGGATTTAATTCTCGAGGCATAGGTGATATTACAATGGGACTACGCACTATGACAATATGTTATGAGGATTCAATAGGCTTTTCTAGATCATCTGGAACTTTAGTGTTGTGCTTCTCAAGAAGATGAGACATGATGTCCATATTCTTCTTGAAAAAATTATTCTCTCAATGAAATACCTTTCTACAATAATAACACTTTGATGTGCTCCCTTTATTCTTGACTTTCTTCATTGAATCTCCATCAATAGGCTTTGAACCTTCATCTTCAATTTCTGACTTTGGCTTCTTCTCTTTCACAATTTTCTTCTCTTTTGATCTTGCATTCTTGCTTCCTTGAACCATAAGAGCATGATCCTTTCCCTGGGAATATTTAAGAGCACCCATATGGATCAATTTATCTTGCTCATTTTATAGTGAATCAAACAAAGTACACAAAGAAGTCATTTTCCAATTCGAAACAACAATCCTAGTAGCATGAACAATAGACACAAAAAACGAGGATTCAAGACCCAATTTTGATAGAATGGAAAAGATTAAGTGATCATATTTATTCTCAATCCCACAATTATTGAGCATTAGAAAAAGTGACTTTAATTTGGTGAATAAACCCTCAATAGAATCAAAACTGATTGGACTCACTGAGAATAACTCAATCTCTAACTGATACACTCTTAACTCATCTTGAACCCCAAAGAGAGACTCAAGTTTGGTCCATACTTGGTTTGGAGTGGTAAAACCACCTATATGAAAGAGTATATAAGGGGAAATAGAGAGGAAAATCAATCCATAGGCTTCATCCAAACTATTATGTCACTTATTTTTCTCAACAACATAATTTGGTTCATTATCCAAGGCCATAGAAACTCTATTGAGTCCCTTACTGCGCAATAGAATGCCAATTTTGGCTTTCCATTCGTTATAGTTAAAGGGAGTCATGCTCATAGATGAAGAAGAATCCATACTGTGATGTTGATGCACTCAAGGATATACTCTCTGCAACCTGTACAAATAAAACTAGGAGAAAATATTGTAAGCTTAATAACAAGCTCTTCTTCAGAGAGGGATAAGAGACCGGATGCGCTTTGATAGAGAGAACATATAGCTCCTTAAATATGTTGAACTTGAAAAAACTTGCTTTATGATACCATGTAGAAATAGCAACTCTAATTTTATGAGTAAATAGATCCTTGATGATAAGAAGAAGCACATGAAGTAGATCTTGCTACTAAGATAATTCTCACAAGCATACATAGGAAAACTAGAGACAAGAATAGAGACTGAATCACATGAACGAAGAGATGAATATTGGAGTGTCTCCTTCCATTGAATAATAGTGTACATAAATAGTACATCCCTCATAGGTAAAATTGAGTTGTATTGGAGACAACTCATCAAGCTCATAAATACAGACTTACTAAATATGATAAACCCCCATAGGTGGATAAATCACTTTCCTAATCAGTCAAGGAACTCATGAATTAGCTAAAGCATGATTGATTTTTCAAGTATGATGGAAAAACATGCTATTCCTGGAATATGGAGAGAAAATCATGGAGTATGGGTTGGAAACAAAAGATAGTAGTTTCCTAGTAGACTAGCTTTACCTTATCCACTGAAAAGTAGAATAAATCAGTAAAATACAAGATCTGCAGGAAGGCACAATTACTAAATCTGGAAGTCAATAAAGTGGAAAGGATCTAACCAAAATCAATATTAAAGAGCTCTTAGGGTATATATAGAAAGTGTTGACCATGTGGTGCAAGTGGATGCCAACTATATAGGCTAGTGGGTAGGAATTTAACCAAAATTTATTAAATATTGTATCCTAAGTATTGAAGTGGGTTTATTATATTCCCACACTCGTCAAATGCATATTAAATCCAATTTGATGTCCAAAATACAATCAAATTTGTCTTACAGTCCTCTAGGAAATCTATAACATTTTCAGGAGCAAGCTTCCCTTCTCTTCTTGCTCGCAAAAAGGACCAAAAATCCTTCTTTTCTCCATCCTACAGTTTTAAACTTCAAAACAAAAGTTTCAGGCTTTGCACATTTTGTAGCAAACAGACTTGTAGTGTAGTGGTAAGGCAAGGGTGATATATAACATAATTAGTTGGTTCATTCCACCGCTGGTGCATTTTTTGAGATATAATATCTATTTGAAACCTTAAATAGGAAATCCAACATCCTTCTAAAGAAGGCAACCTATTGGTGCACTAGTTAAAGTGTTGTGGTTGTGGTGAAAAGGTCATGGGTTTGACCCATGGCTTGTCAATTTTTAAAATAATTTATTAAATAACACTTTAAATGTAATGATTTTTTTTACCTCATAAGCAGAATATGTGGTACATTGGTTAGAGGCATTGGTTGGTAGTGACGAGGCCAGGGGTTTGAACATCCCACCGGACTTTATATCGAGACATGGGTCAATTTCAACTCAAAAATAAATATTTGCAATTCGTATAAGAAATAGTAGTAATGGTGTGTTGGTTAATGTATTCGATTGATAGCGAAGAGGTCAGGGGTTTGATCCATGCTCTGGAGGTTATGGGTTTGTTTCAACCCAACATCGAATTTTTGGGGTTTCCATGTGGCAACATCTGATTGGTGCACATGGAATCCATATAACCTACACCATCAACCAACCAAATCAACAACCTTCCACTTATCATGCCAAGTCATCCTACCTTACTACCACCTTTCATGCCAAGTCAACCTACCATATTGCAACCTTTCATTCCAATTTAGACTGCCACACTGCCACTTGTCATGCCATGTTAGCATACCCTGCTGCCACTTGTCATGCCACATCATCTTGTTGTATTACCATATATCATTCCACATCATCCTATCGTACTTCCACGTCAGCTTCTGTACTATCACATGTCATTCCACGTGTCGCCTCTGCATTTTCTTTCACCTGTTTGGCTAAAACTTTGGAGAGCCATAACTTTTGCATACTATGTCTATTTGACTCCATTCAAATTGTATTGGAAATATCTCAAAGATATATTCAACTTGGAGACCGTTTCATTAGCATTTGAGATCATTAATTTTGATCAATTGTATGCATATTCCTTGATCATGTAAACATCTATCTTCCAGACACATGAACCATGCGAGGCTAGACATGTTTGCATTATGCAATGCTAATCAATGCTGATTTCTTATATTTTGAGATCTAATTCATAAGAAATTCTATTGATTTATTATATTTAGACTCTAATTCTTGCAAATTTGATGTATCAATTGTTTGTATAAATAGCTCCCCTTTGCCAACTTGCTTGTTGAATCACATCTCTTGGATACTATTTGGACCTCCTCACTTGTTATTGATTTAATTGCATACTAAAAACACATTTAAGCTTATCAAGTGCTTTATTACCTAGTGTAAAATTCCTCATCTTCTCAAGCATTTATTATAGAGTCTTGTTCTCCTATTGTTTGTCATTACCCAAGTCCTCCATGACTTTTGTTGGAGTCATTTACCCAACATGCACACTTAATTTGGTCAATTTGGCCTTGTTAAACCACTATCCTAAGTTTAATTGACTTAATTGGAATCATATGAGCACACTATGACATCATCATGAGCAAACCCACTCCCTCCTTTAGTCAAAAAGGCCAACTAAGCCTTCTCCTTCATTCGGGGAGGCTAACTGGGCTTCCTCCTTCAAACATGGAGCATTTCGAGGGTGATGTGAGTGTCATAAATGAACCTAATTGCTAACTGATTGTTACAATCAGTTAAGCTAAGTGGTGAAGGCACCTCCATTCATTATATTGATTATTTTTATTATTATTTATGAGCTAGAGTCAACTAGGGTGCCTCCAACCACTTCTGATGACTAGTTTGACTTCAGTTAACCTCATCGGGGTTCATTGGAGTTAATGATGCACTACCACTTGTTGATTGACATGCAGTGACATGTGTCTGAGCTACTTTCAGTTAGACTCAGCCATCCATTGCACTTTGATACAGTTAGGACTCAGTTGAGTCAATCTGGACTTGATCAGTGGGTTAACTAGGTGTGTTTACTGTGGCTTGACATTTAGTTAAGCAACTCACATCCATTCAATTCGAATGATATCCTTGAGTATTCAAATTTTCTTGGAATTCATGCACCTTGCATGACCATTGTATTGTATTACTCATTCTTTATTGATTATACAGAGCTGCTACTCCAATTGCACCACCATTATGCCATTTTCATGCTTAATTGTCTGAAATATCTTATGATACTGTGTTTTAGTCACTAGATTATTGTGATAGATTAATATGGTATCAGAGCTCATGACGGGACGAAGCTCAGATCTCTCAAAAACATGGTTTTTGACAGATCTTGCATGAAAAATTGAGTAAAAGATCAAAATTCTAGCACTACACCAGAAGCCAAGGCTTACCACTTAATACCCCAAGTAAAGGAATTGTTGATCAAGCTTTCTTGATCAATTATGCTAGGTGTGATGAAAGCCTAAAATGTGCAGGTTGTTCGACCTTATGATGCCCTTTAGTTGTGATTTGCAGATTTTAACAGGTGAAAAGCATTCGCTACAACAGTTTGAGATGGCTTCTTCCGTCGAACTCTTAACTTCGTTCAATTTCCATTCATGGAAAGGAGATATGGAGATCCATCTACATGCCAGAGGACTCTACCAGGTCACTATGGACATTGAATAAGAGCCTACTCATGTGATAGACAAAGCTAGATTCTTGAACAAGAAAGTTGAAGCATTTGGTTTCTTGTGCCTCTCTATTTCCAAGGATCTTCTTTTCCACCTCTTGGGATTGAAGTCTCCAAAGGAAATTTGGGACAAATTGGACACCTTGTATGGAAAAAAATATGATTTGATAGTTTATCAGCTTGAAAACGAGTTGATGTCTCCCCAACCTTCCAATTTCGAGACCTTAAATGATTTTTTCACAAAGTTCAAGCACATTGTCTTACTGTTGAAGCAGTGTAAGGTGGAGAAGGAGGATGATCATCTCATCCTCACAATTCTCTCCAAAATTGGAGCTGATTATTCAGTGTTTGTTTCTACATTCCGTGCAGGGAAGCTCACAACCCATGGATGGAAGATTCCTTCACTCAATGCCTTCATTGAGTCCCTAACAAGTGAACATGATAAGATTGTCCAGATGGGGATCATCAGATCCTCTTGTGATCAAGCCCTCTATCCTTCAGGGCCCAAAGATCTAAAGGGTAAAGGAAAGTAGCAGAAGAACCCAAAAACAAAATTTTAAGCTCCTAAGCCTAAAGTTGAAAACCAACATCATGAAGAGCCTTCCAGCTCGAAGAAGAACAAAAGCAAAAGGCATCATGGAAAGGAAAAATTCAAGTGTTTGTACTGCGGGAAGGGATTCCACCCTGAACATGCCTGCATGAAAAATAAACTTGATGAAGCTACTTCTCTTCTTGATAAAAATCACATCAATATTTCGGAAATCTTTCGGAGGAGAGATCAGCAAGATTGGGAACCACATCATGAAAGAGGTCATGTTCTCATGGCAAGCACTTTAGAGTCCAAAGCTCTTTTGATAGATTCTGGAGCTTTGAATCACATGATGGATGAAAGAGACTCTTTCTCATCCTTGGAGATTGGAAAATCCATTCCCATCCATATGAGAGATGATTCCACAATCATATCCGAAGGACAAGGTACTGTAAATCTTGGGCATGGTTATTTTTCCAATGTTCTGTATGTACCATCTCTTGCATCAAACCTCCTAAGTGTTTATCAAATGACACATACGAGAGTGACCAAGAGAGTCTCCTTTATCCCAGATGATGTAGAGATCACAAAACTTGCATCTGAAAAACTTGTAGCAAAAGTACTTGCAAACCATCATGCAAAAGCCTACGAGTTCTCCCATTTTGTGGCGGATGCAAAGCCCATCGCATTGCTGACTCATGGAAACGAGGTTAGTAGACTGTGGCATGAGAGATTCGACCACTTGAATTTTAATTACTTGTATCAATTACAGAATAATTCCATGGTTGAAGTCCTTTCGGTCATCAAAGCTGCCACCGAAATTTGCAAGGGCTGCGTTGTCGGAAAGCACCATGAGCATAAGTTTGATAGGGGGAAGGAAAGCTGAGCATATATTGGTGATGATACATTATGATATCAGTGGACCCATGCCTACCACATCCATGAATGGATCAAGGTATGTTCTCACTTTCATTGATGAATTTTCCAGATACACATGGGTCTTTTTTTTATCAAAAAGAAGTCGGAACTCTTGGAAAAATTCACTGATTTGAAGGCATTGATTGAGAATGCATCTGGAAAAAAGATAAAGATTTTGAGATCTGATAATGGTGGGGAATATATTAGTAATGATTTTCTACATATATTTTCCCAAATTGGTATTCATATCCAACATTCAGTCCCCTACACTCCCCAACAGAACGGTGTAGCGGAGAGAAAGAATCGGTCTCTCAAGAAGATGACCACTTGCATGCTGGAATCAAAGAAGTTGGTTGAAAATTTGTGATCTGAAGCCATGAATGCTAAATAATATATTCAAAACAAAGTGCCACACTCATCCATGAAAGAGAAGACCCCTTTAGAATCATATTTCGGACATAATCCGGATGTGTCGAATCTCAGGGTATTTGGGTCAACTGCATGGGCCCGAATTCTGCATGATAAAAGGAGGGCTTTGCAACCGCAAAGCATAGAATGTATGTTTATTGGATATAATGATGAATCTAAAGGTTTCAAGCTGCTGGATATCAGAACAAAACAGATCATCATTGAAGGGAGTGCCCTGTTTGATGAGCCTCTTTAGGAGGTAGAACTAGTGAAGGAGAAAACTGCTGAATTTCCTTCCTATTCTACAGAGTATTTGGATGATGGAATTGGGGGTGATGACCCTGATTTGGATCCTATGATTTATGATATTATTTAAAAACAAACATCATATTCTGAATCAAAACATGAAGTACAAAATCATCTCCCAACTTGGGCCAGATAGACACTCTCCTCCGTAGGTGAAAAGATTGGAAATCCGGATGATCCAAGAAGAACTCGTTTTGATTTCCAAAGAGCAGGTATTGCGCTCTCTTGTCCAGATTATTTTCTATCCAAATATTGTTATTTAATGATAATTTCAGATCCTAAGTCTTACTACCATGCTCAGAAGGATCCGAAATGGCAAGCTGCCATGGACGAAGAGATGAATTCTCTTCAGAAAAACACTACTTGGGAGCTAGTTTATCTTCCTCCGGGGAGGAAATTGGTTCAATGCAAGTGGGTGTTTTGGACTAAGGTTGCTGTTGAGGAAAAAAACTGAAAATATAAGGCAATACTGGTAGAAAAATTTTTCTCCCAGGTCCAAGGTGTGGACTACCATGAGACTTTTGCACCAGTTGCAAAAATGGACTCCATCCGCCTAGTTTTGGCAATTTCTGCATCTAAGCACTGAGAAGTGCATCATATGGATGTTAAGTCTGCCTTTATACATGGAGATATTCATGAGGAGATATATGTGAAGCAGCATGAGGGATAAATTTCTGATTCATCTTTGGTTTGCAAACTAAATAAGTCACTATACGGGTTAAAACAGGCCCCAAGAGAGTGGTATTCCAAGATGGATGCCTTCCTTCTCTCACAAAACTTCCAAAGGTGTAAATCAGATCCAAATTTGTATATACAGTAGTATGATGGAAATTTTATTATTATTGTTTTATATGTTGATGACTTATTGATTACAGGTAGCACAGTTGCTTCTATTTCAGTCATAAAAACTGCTCTCCACAATGCATTTGAAATGAGCTATTTGGGGCTCTTGAAGCAATTTCTAGGGATCGAAATTGAGAAAAATATTGATGGGATAATGGTCACTGAGTACAAATACATATCAGACCTATTAATTAAGTTTAACATGGCTGAATGTAAGGATGCTCCATTCCCTTTCCTTTCAGGGATTAGCCTTGAAGAAGGAAAACGCACACCTCCCATGGACTACACTATTTATCGACAGCTGATTGGTAGCTTGATTTACTTGACTCATTCTCAGTTTGATATATGTTATGCCATGAATGCTATGTCAAGTTACATGTAGCAGCCTCATGATCTTCATTGGAAGGCAGCCAAGAGGATCCTCCAGTATATTCAGGGAACCAGGACCTACGACATTCACTATGCTACAGAATCCGAGCTAGAGCTGGTTGGTTACACAGATTCCAATTGGGCGGGTGATTGTATTGATCGAAATTCTACTTCTAGATATGTATTCATGTTTGGTGGTGGCCCCATTTTCTGGTCTAGTAAAAAGTAGGCCGCCATAGCATTGTCTTTAGCAAAGGCCGAGTACCGAGGAGCGGTGAATGCTTGCATCCAAGCTGTTTGGTTGCAAAGCATTCTTTCAGAGTTTGATCTTGGTAGTACTTTATCCACTATCCTCATTTGTGACAATCAAAGTGTTATTAAGATATCCACAGATCTAGTTACCAGGTAGAGGACCAAGCATGTAGAGATACACATGCACTATATCAGGGAATTAGTGCATGACAGGACCATCATTTTGCAATACTGCCCTACTGATGAGCAGATTGCAGACATCTTCACTAAGATATTTTCAGAAAATAAGTTCACTTACCTCCATTCACTGTTGGGGGTGAGTTCATTAGGGTGATCAGACTACTTTCAATGTTTAGCTTGAGGGGGGGGGAGTTCCCTCTTTTCCTCACTTAGATTCATTTTTTAGCATTGTTTGAGTTACATTATTGTACAGGGTGACCTATGTCCTTTGTTGCTGGGGCCTTATCATTTTATGCACTTTTTTACTTCTCCTGAGTATAGCTTAAGGGGGGGTGTGGGAGTCATTTACCCAACATACACACTTAATTTGGTCAATTTGGCCTTGTTAAACCACTATCCTAAGTTTAATTGACTTAATCGACATTAGATGACCACACTATGACATCATCATGAGCACACCCACAACCTCCTTCAGTCAAGGTGGCCAATTAATCCTTCTCCTTCATTTGGGGAGGCTAACTGGGCTTCCTCCTTAAAACAGGGAGCATTTTGGGGGTGATCTGAGTGTCATAAATGCACCTAATTGCTAACTGATTGTTACAATCAGTTAAGCTAAGTGGTGAAGGCACCTCCATTCATTATATTTATTATTTTTATTATTATTTATGAACTGGAGTCAACTGGGGCGCCTCCAACCACTTCTGATGACCAGTTTGACTTCAGTTAACCTCATCGGGGTTCATTGGAGTTAATGATGCACTACCACTGGTTGATTGGCATGCAGTGACCTGTGTTTGAGCTACTTTCAGTTAGACTCAGTCATCCATTGCACTTCGATACAGTTAGGACTCAGTTGAGTCAATATGGACTTGATCAGTGGGTTAACTAGGTGTGTTTACTGTGGCTTGACATTTAGTTAAGCTACACACATCCATTCAATTCGAATGATCTCCTTGAGTATTCGAATTGTCTTGGAATTCATGCACCTTGCATGACCATTGTATTGTATTACTCATTCTTTATTGATTATACATAGCTGCTACTCCAATTGCAACACCATTATGCCATTTTCATGCTTAATTGTCTGAAATCTCTTTTGATACTGTGTTTTAGTCCCTAGATTACTGTGACAGATTAATAACTTTTTCCATAGCTATTTGCATTACTTTGTGAGATTTTATTTATTAGGATATGAATGGTAAGGAAAAACTCCTAGGATATGAAGCATAAGTATCTTCCTTAGATCCATAAGAAATACCTACTACATATTAAGTGCTAAATTAATTTAGATTATAACTGTCAAATCCTAATTGGACTAGACATCATATTTTTGTCTTGTCGATTATATGTATGTATGCATGCATGCATGTATGTATGTGTACATATATGTATATATGTATATATATATACATACATACACACATACATACATACATATACACACACATACATATATGTATATCTACATATACATATACATATACATAGACATATGTATATGTATTTGTATGTATACATATATATACATATGTTTATGTATGTATACATATACATATGTATGTACACACACACACACACACACACACACACACACACACACATATATATATATATATATATATATATATATATATATGTCTATGTATATGTATGTATGCATACATACATACATGCATACATACATATACATATATATATCTATATGTATTTGTATACATACATTATGATATATATATATATTGTTAGTTTTTCTAATTTAATTAGCTTGATCATGATATTTATCTAAAAGAATAACAAGTACAACAAGATACACAAGATAGAGCAGATACACAGAACACAAAGATTTTCACTGGGGAAACCATTAAGGAGAAAACCCCGCAAACTTTCTCAGAATAATTCTATCACAAAGACTGTATCACAAGATGAAAAAACCCAATAAGAAGAAGTCTTCTGCAACTATCTATCTCTCCTCCTTGTCTCTCTCTCTCTCTCTCCTCATGCAGACTTGAGTGAGTGTAAGTGTGTATAAATGAGGGAGGGAACCTCCCTATTTATACTCTTCAAGTGACTGACCGAATACATGACTGGGGCCGACATCTTACCCTAACAGGCCCAAATTCTCCCAAAGAGACCGCAAAAATACATTATATGATGTTATATTGGGGACTATTTCCCTGACTTACAATGGAGGTTGTACCTCAAGGTCCATACACAATAATGACATCCCGAAAGGAGGAAAACATATCTCCGATGGGGGTACAACAACATATAGTGATAATATACATCAGAATATATTCCAAAGTTACAAATACATCAACAATCCCTCTTAACCAGGAAGGTATTCTCTCTCTCCATAGTCATCAACCCATTTGGTCTCATCATCATCACAGAGTCAGATGCTTCCATAGTCATAATCTTGTCGATCATTGAATAGTACTATCTATCATTGAAATTTTCTACAGAGCCAACCCTTTTTCACATTGGGTGTAGGCCTAGTCCTCATCGATGTCTTCATCATATCTAAGAGCAAGCCATCACGTAGGTACAACCCATGACCATTCTTTACATTGGCACTGTAATAACCTGTGTCTCCTACCGTCATCTTGTCATATGCAGATCATCTCTTTGTCTTGCACAAAACAAAACAAAACAAAAAGAGCACACATAGCACAACCGAGATGCAGAGCACATGTGTTCTACCAACATAGGAGTATGCTAGGATCTTTCATGTCATTAAGAAAATATACAACTTCCACTATACGAGAATCGCTTAGAAGAAAACTACATGCATTACATCTCTCTATGATCAACCTGTGTTCTATCAACATAAGAGAAATTCCCAGGTGCATACCAAGTGCCTTGTGACCTCATCATCTCTCTCCAACATGGGAACACACACATACAAGTACTGATTATGACCGAACAACCTGCATACCACTCTAGGACTTTTACGTTCCAGGTCAACCTCAAGGATTTGTTGGAAAAGGGTTGAGGATTAGTTAGTTGCACAGCATTGCGGATGCTATGCAAACTTGGAAGACACCGCGCAAGAAAAAGATAGCGTACAAGGCGAAAGATAGACTACTTTTGAATATTTTGTGTCACTTTTTGTACTTTTTGACCATATTTTGCGGATATTGGTCATTAGTTGGTAGAATCAGTTAGGAGTTATTTAGAAGTGGACCATGAATGTAAAGGCACAAGCCTATAAATAGAAGAAGAATTGTAAATGTAATTGTTAAGTAATAGTGATACAATCATGAAGAGGAGATCATAGAATGACAGTTGAGTGCTTGAATTCAATTGAATTGTTGTATGTTTTGGATCTGTGATTGATTGCGCAGACTTAATATGAGAAGACGAAGGTTGATATGAATACTGTTATCTTTTTGTCTCTTTCTGTCTTTTTGTTTCTACAATCCAATGGTGAATGTGTGCGACATGGATCTATGATGCAATGTTTACTGTTTATGAATGAGGTTATCTTTCTAGATCTGTTTGCGCAATCGCATGGTTATTTTTGTGATGAATGAATGATGCGATCTAAGAAAAGCAGTGATGAATGGTTATATTTAACTGATTGGTTAGATCTGATAGATAAGTTGATGAATAACCATAGTCCTCTTCTATTATGCGAAAACTTGGTTCCGTCGTCCCTCCATCGAACATCTCATGTGAGAATTCATCCGCTTCGCGGGTGTTGCCGGACAGGGTAAAACCTATCTGGGCCAGTGCTCAGGGAGATCACAGTGAGTTGAGCATCGATAGAATGGGAACCCCTGTCAAATGAGGTTTTGTTGGTTGGGTTTGCACCAACAAATGGTACTATTGCGACTCAGAGGAGGATATGTGGCATCCGGTCAGAAGCTGCAAGAATTTGCGGAAGCAGAAAATCAGAACCATGGACTGACGACAGACAAGTGGTTGCAGAGATACATACAAGATGGTCCTCATGAGTATTTTTCTGTGAATTTACCATCATACTGTACAAGTGGTTGGCGCGGTTCACGTACAAGAAGACAAATTTCCAAGGAGGAGAGCCAACATCCTGGACCCCTGAATTGATCCAAGAACTACAGGAAAATGACAATAGAGCATCACGAGTTGTTGAGGTCTGGCTGGATAGTATCCTAGAAGGATATATTACTGAATTTGTAGTCAAAACTACCAAGACCCACAGCGAAGCAGAAATGGAATTTTTTAACGGAACCAGAGGTAGGTTCTTATTGTCTCTGCAATTTTCAATTAAGATGATTGTTTGTGAAAAGGGTATACTGAAGATGCACCTTGAGTAGTAGAACTTCGGTGTGCGGAGGCGATGGATACTGCGACGAAAGGGGGGAGATGACTGGGAAGATAAGGGGTAGATGGGTTCAAGTTTCGATGAGACTGCGAGGGAAGCTGAGGAAGAAAGTGGTCTTATGAGGGGAGGAGTAAGTTTTTGACAAGAGAAGAGGCAGAGGACATGGGAAGGGCCTGTTGCAATCAAAACAAAAGACCACGAAGGAATACCACACAAGATGAAGTGACCCTACAGTGATGAAGAGGACGAACAGACCCAGACTATGCCCAAAACAACAGTAAGATCAAACTCCAACAACAACATACCCATGCCTCCACGCACTACTCCACATTTGGGAAGAAACACAAATTCAACGTCTACTTGCCCAATGTGCTAGTAACATTCTAGTAGTTGATCAACATCTGTAGGAAGAAGGCCTAGGATAGCCAATGACGATACAAAATTACCTTTGTTCCGTGGAAACGAGACTGATGATCCTGAGTAGTATTGTTTCCTATGTGAGGTAGTATGGATTGTCAGACATGCCATGGAAGATGCCGTTAAGAAAGGCCAACTGGCGACTACTCTTTGGGGTCCTTCGATGGATTGGTATATGAAATTCATACAAGTTCCTACAGGGACTCCTGCAAAAATGGTGGATGAAGTCAGGAGAGGACTGATTGAAGAATTCTGAAAACCAAAGTCTGAAGCATAGTATATTACTGAGTTGAAAGAGATTAAGCAATTTCTGAATGAGACCATTTGGGACTTCGACTAGAGATTTAAGACACTAATGAAATGAGTCAGTTTTGATATGAGCGATGTTCAACACAAAGAATGGTTCATTGCAGCACTAGTACCTGATATAAGGCAGCCACTGATGCAGCAGAATAATGCGACCCAGAGCAAGGGCTTAGAGATCGCCATGAAGTTGGAAGCTTCACCCATTGGAGAGAGCGCAACTAGTATGAACCAAATTTAGGCACAACTGGTGAACCTGACACTTCAGTTGCAAGACATTAAGAAGGGGAAGAAAATCGCGAAGATATTTGGTGCACTCGTTGTCGCACAGATGGACACACCAAAGACACTTGCCATGACTTTAGAAATTATCTCCTATCTGGGGCATCGAACCCACTGATTTGCAGCAGTGTACCATGGTGTCGCATATGCCAAGTATATGGGCATCGACACAAGTAATGTAGCTACATGCAGAAGATGGTCTCGAAGATAGTGAGCTTATACTACACTTTTTGTCACTTAGTCGGGCATGAAGACAAATACTGTCGCGCTTATGACCTACTCCAGGAAAGGATGTATGACTCATACCATGTGAAGGGAGAATATCCTCGTGTAGTAATGCAATCACAACCACAATAGGTGGTGCAGCCACCACCTCAATCGTAGTACACACCACTGCAATAGATGCAGTTTGTTCTATCGCAACCACAACCACAGTTTATGCCACAGCCACAATTTGCACCATGTCCACAGTATAACTAGATGCCGATGGCTCCTCCACAGCCACAGTACATCCAAGCAGCACACTATGTTCAGTAGCAACCGAATCCCCCGCCTCAACAAATGGCTTAGCCGTAGTACCAGCAGGAAAGAGGATTCTAAGGAAGAGGAGGAGGATGAGGTTGCAGACTTGTCTAGTGTTACAATTGTGGGGTATTTGTACATTGTCAGATATATTTCCCACACTTGCAGTGTTCATGTACATATTGCAGTGCACTTGATCATACTGTTGAGAGCTGTCCATAGCTGATCGCAAGATGGCAGGCCGAAAATGTTCCTTAGTTGCAGAATTAGAACTAGTTACAGAATCAGAATCAGCTACAAAACCAAAATCAGTTGTAGAACCAGGCTTAGAATTAAGTTCCACTTCAGAATAAGACTATGAATCAACTAATGAACCCACCAATAAATCAGAATCCACCATTGAACTAGAATCTGCTGATGAACCAAAGTCAAGGATCGACAGTTGCGATGATCTCAGCATAACCCAGAGCAGAGGATGTTGACGTCGCCATCGTCACACGTGGAGGTGTGAAGACCGGAGAGGATGGACCCCTCCTGTAGGTATGATTGGCTGGGAAGAAGAAGGCATCGTTTGATATCGTAACTGAAAAAGATACATTCTTTGAAGCCCGGGACGTGATCGATAGAAATCCTGGTAAGTCAGCTGTCTATGAAATGGCTTCAACTTTTGATTCTTCATTAGAGGTAGGACCATCGCGACAACATGGTACATTGCAGCACTTCTTTGAGAGTTTCCTATGTCTGCCAAGAGATCTTGATGCTTTGGCCGAGATTGAACATTTGTTGCACCACTCGGGTAAGGAGCGGAAGGACTCTGCGGTGAACTCTTTACACAAGAAAAAGACGGGCAAAGAATTGCGCATGAATATTCAAATTGGGGACTATGAAGTAGATTTAGTCATTTTGAACCTGGGTTCGGATGTGAATATTCTGACAAAGAAAACATGGAAAAATATAGGGAGGCTGACATTGGGTTGGTCCCCTGTACCTTTGCGATTGGGTAATCAGACAAAATGCAACCAATCAGACGTGTTTTGAACCTGGTTGTGGATGTTGAAGGCATGAAGACCTATGTTGATATCGACGTGATTGAAGTTGTTCATGGGGGAGGCTCCTATCCCGCGTTACTGGGGATTGGATGGGCCAATGATAGTATGGCAGTGATTAAATTCAAGAAGCAGATGATGACATTTGAGAATCAAGACATCGGAGTCATTGCTCCTATGGATCCAAATGACATTAGGGAAATTTTGAGGTCTAAAATGGGCCTCATAAGAGATATAATAAAATATTATGAGTTAGACATTTTGTGGGGAAGGTATATTTACAACTCATCTCTTACACTATAACCATTGCAACTATGGTTAAGTTAAATTGAAAAGATGTTTAAAATAAAACCAATAAAAAAATCATCTTTGATATGACTAAAAGTAAAATACTTTTGAATATATAAATTACTCAGTGAATATAATATGATGAATTTACATATAAAGTAATGTGCTCATAAAATAAAATATATTAATTTTGAAATTTGAAAAATAGGTTATTTTTTTTCAATATTCAAAATATGTTTTTAAACCATGTATTTATAATTTTGAATTTTAAACATAAAGTTAAATTTAAATGAATAAATTGTCATTTCTTATATATATATATTAAAAATAAAAATTAATTTTAAAATATAAATAAAAAACTATAAATTAAAAAAAACATTTTTAAATTTATCTTTCATCTTTTTAATACACTTTCAAAAACATGGGTAAACTCATTTTTAATAGTTTCTTATGATATATTATGTATATCACATATCGTTTTTAATGTAATAATTAATAACATCATTAAATAAATTAAAAAAAAGTGTTAATATTGGGATAAAGGAATAATACATACCACAAAAAAGTTGAGTTAATGTTAAGTAAATAAGATTATATGTAATAAACATTATTATTATATGTAATAATTTTTTTAATAATATAATATCTTATTATAATATAATAGTTCATTCAACTTGCTACATTAAGGTTTTATGTATGTATTTGGTTTTGTAACTTGAATGTATGTGTCTAATTTATGTTGGTATAGATGTTGATGTTTCAAAGGTTAAAAATTGATGGTAAAATATGAGCTTTGAATAATACCTAAATTTAAAAAAAAATAGTATTAATATTAAAATTCAACAAGATAGAATATATATAGTAATTTCTTATAATATAATATTTTATTTTTATAAAATAAATAAATAAATATTTTTATATTTAAATAATAATTATAATAGATTATTATATATAGTAAGTATTTAAAAAACAAAAACTATTAATCATCAAATTGTTTTTATTATAAAATCAAATTGTTTTTATTATAAGATGTTAAGTGATTTTGGTTTTAAATAAAGATTTGACATATATATTTTAAATATTAAAAAAGTAATTACATAATTTTAGTTTTGAATAGACAATTTATTTTTTGGTATTTGTAATTTATTTATTGAAATATAAAAAAGTAATTACATTTGAATAAAACATTTAGTTTTTTGGTATTTGTAATTTATTTTATATTGAAATATAAAGATGACTTTTCTTTCTAAGTACTTTAGTACATAAATATTATATTCACAAATAATCTATAAGTACTATTTTCATAATGAGTACTTTACTTACAACATTGATATACTTAACTATGGATTTTCACTCACCATTTACAATTTGACAAATAAGCATTCTTAACTCAACCAATGCCACCTCAACTATTATAGATGATGTCATCCTCTAGAATGTGATTGGTTCTTTTAAAGTGGATTTTAATTGTACATTTTTTGTTTTGAGGCCCATTTTGACGTCAAAATTCCCCTAATGAGGACGAAGATATATTGAAACAGTGAAAGATGAAGTTGTCAAAGGATGGTATCACGTCTACAACATTTCCGAAGATTACATCCACCCAACTGCTGATGGAGAACTTGGTTGGTGCAGCTCTAGCTTTGCATCTTCTGATTCTGACGATGCGTTAGAGAATTGGAAAAACCGCATGCACGAGGTATCATTCAGGAGGTGTGGTTTGATCATGCAATCACTATGCCATGTCACGACTGAGATTGTTGAATTACCAATTTATGAAGGGCTCCCTGAGCTGTTCAGGCTCTTGATATAGTTTGAAGAAAAGGTATGAGCACCGTAGCGACTGTTGGTGCTGGAGGAAGCATTGAAGGCTACTCCAGCACACTGGTGGACGACCCATAAAAAGACAATTACTAGATGGGAGCAGTGTCGACGATTGATGGCAGTTCGCTTTGGTGACACAGAAGTGTATCGCACTAGAAAGTACGATGGGAGGAATGACCCTAGCAACCATTTGATGGAATGCCAAACATTGTGGGCCTCGTGACCACAGGATGAATGGGTCCATGCCTTTATTCACACCTTGGATGAAATGCCACAATCATGGTATATATCAGGAGATTTTCACAGAGAAATAACCACTTAGGAAGAGCTGACAATTGGATTTGCTCATACATTTAGTTTCACAAATTCGAATACCGATGTCAACAATGCACTTTAGATCATCCGGGATGTGGTATTAAAAGTAGTGTCGGTTGCATATCCAGTGGACCCACATGCACATTATAATGTGTCTGGCGGACCTGAGGATGACAATGAGCTAGGAAATATAAATATTCCAGAGACAGAAGGGAGTAGGGATGTCGCAACACGAGATATACTGACTGACCCCATGAATCAGCTGCTGAATATTAGAAAGGTTAACATTGGGACGGAGGAGAACCCAAAGTTTACAAGTGTTGGGGACTATTGGGATGAGGAGACCATGGCGAAGATCACAGATTTGCTGCATGAATTTCAAGGTCTGTTTCCAACCAAATTCTCTGAAGTGAAAGGAATATTGGGCGATTTGGGAGAGATGAAGAATCGATTAAAGACTGATGCGAAACTAGTAAGACATAGACCATACCGCCTGAATCCGTGGTACAAGGAGAAGGTTAAAGCTAAGATAGATAGGATGTTGGATGCTGGAATCATTAAGTTAATGGACGAATAAGAATGGATCATTCCTATGGTGGTCCAAGACAAGAAAAACGACGAAGTTTGAATTTGTGTCGACCTTAAAAAATTAAATGATGCCTGTATTCACGACCCGTTCCCAACACCATTCAAAGATGAAGTACTTGAAGGATTAGGCGTTTAGGAAATGTACTCTTTTATAGATGGATTTCCTGGCTACCACCAGATAAGAATCGTTAAATAAGATCGACATAAAACAACATTTGTCACTGAATGGGGCTGTTTCCAATACACAGTGATGCCTTTTGGGTTGAAGAATGCACCTACAATATTTTCCCAGGTTGTTTTCGCTGCATTAAAATATTTCATTCAGAAGTTCCTACAAGTTTATATGGATGATTAGACAGTGTATGGTCTCATTAAGGATCATCTAGAAAACCTACGACTGATGCTAGAAAGATGTCGATAGCATCAGATCACGCTGAACTCTAAGAAGTGTATTTTTTGTGCACCTTTTTGGATACTGTTGGGCCACATTGTTTGCAAGTAAGGACTGTTGATTGACCCTGCAAAGATAGCGCTTATTTTGAGATTACCACCCCCAACAAATGTGAATATGCTTAGGGAGACACTGGGGCACACTGGGTATTATCGCAAATTCATCAGAGGATATGCTGCGATTACTGCCCCATATGGAGAAATTATTGAAGAAAGATGCTGCATTTATCTGGAGTCCAGAATGTCAAGGAAGCTTCAACACTCTGAAGGCCAAGATGACTTCGATGCCCATACTTGTGTTCCCATACTGGAACAAAGAGTTCCATGTCCACATCGATGCATCGTCTGTCGCGCTAGGAGTAGTGCTAGCGCAGCGAGGAGACAGGTATCTTTTGATCACCCGATCGCTTTCGCTAGTCAGAAGTTGTCATTTGCTGAGAAGAACTATATGACCATAGAGAGAGAAGGTCTGGCGATGGTATATGCACTACAAAAATTCAGGCATTACCTCTTAGGTGGGCATTTGAACATGTTTATTGATTTTGATTTGAAGTATCTGGTCAATAAGCCTGTGTAGGGGGGAAATATATGCCATTGGTTACTTCTCTTTCAGGAGTTTGATTTTGAGAAAATTGTGAAGCCGAGTTACCTGAATGCTGCCCCTGACCATCTATCTTAGATCAAGACAGGCGAAGAACCAACAAACATTGATGAGGGACTGCCGAATGCGCAGCTGTTCAGAGTTGACATAGGGGATGATTATTATGACCAAATAATCCAGTTCTTGGTGACAGGAGTCGCGCCGGAGGGTTTTTCAACAATCCAGAAGAATTAGTTGGTAGTTAAGGCTTCAAATTTTCAGTTGATTGCCGGGCAGTTATACAATCTTGGCCCAGATGAGATTTTGTGGCGGTGTGTCCTACCACATGAACAATGCCATATTTTGGAAGAAGCACATGCAATATTCGCTAGTGGACACTATGGAGGACAAGCTACTACGAGAAAGGTGCTTCGTGTAGGGCTTTGGTGGCCCACCTTACACAATGATGCGACAGATTATGCCCGGAGCTGCGATGTCTGTCAACGCACTGGAAAACAATCGCGGCGGGATGAGATGCCACTAGTATCGCAAGTAACCTTGTAGCCTTTTGATAAATGGGTTGTGGATTTTGTGGGTCCAATCAACCCACTTGGGAAGAGAACTGGTGTGTGGTACACAATCACAACAACATAATACTTGATGAGGTGGGCAGAGGTTGCACCTATTATGGATTGCACCGCTGCGTCAATAGTGAGATTTCTGTTTGACAACATTGTGATGTGGTTTGGATGTCTAAGGATATTGATGAGTGACCAAGGTAGCCATTTCATCAACCGCACAGTAAGCGCACTGACAGAATAATTACAAATATAGCATAAGAAAAGTACACCATATCATCCTCGGGAAAATGGAACAGTCGAAGATTTCAACTAGATATTGGAGCATGCGCTTACAAAGGTATGCAATGCTAACCATGATGACTAAGACTTGAATATTCCTGCAGTACTATGGGCATATCACACCACTTGCAAGAGATTGACGAGCTAGACACCGTTCAAATTGGTATATGGGCAAGAGTCAATCATGCCTATGGAATACATTGTTCCTAGTCTACGCATTCCCGTCGCGACAAGCATGGATGATGCAACAACACTAGAGGAGCATGTGGCACAGTTGATACAGCTCGAAGAAGTCTATTTTATAGCAGGATTCCATCAGCGTGTTGATAAGGATCGACAGAAGGCTTGGCATGATCGCCACATAAAGAACATGTAGTTTCAGCAAGGATATTTGGTGCTACTATACGACAACAAGTTCATGAAGAATCCATGTAAGTTACAGATGCACTAGCTAGGTCCATATCTTGTTAATTCCATTACTTCTGGGAGGGCAGTTCAACTACAACACATGGATGGAACGATGCTGCCAAAATTGGTGAATGGTATCCGATTGAAGCCCTATAGGATAGGGTCAGAATTCCGAGATGCTTAAGGCACTGCGCACTTGAAAAAAAGAAAAAAAGAAAAAAAAAGGAAGAAGAGATATCCAGAGGAAGGGCACACTAGGAGGAAGTGGATGAGCAAGTAAGGGGGGCCAGTAGCACAATTAGGAATCTCTGTCACAACAATGATAGGGTCACGACGTAGTCAAATCAACAATACATGAAGAATAGTTAAAATAGTTAACCCACAGTGCTTGTTGAAGCTATGCGTATTGATGGCGGATCCGACCGTTGGGTTGACAGGATCGACGACGAATTCAGGCAGTTAATGCATAATTTGGTCATGATGGTCGCGTTGGATTTGGTAATGATGAGAATGGATCGACCTACTGCTATAATAATGTGCTCGACATGGATTAAAATCATTATTGAGCTAAGTCAAGTTGCAAGCATTGTTGCACTGAGTTGAAATCCAGAGTGACCGAGTGAATTTTGTGAGTTGTAGAGTAGTAAAGAGGGTGTGTAATGATCAGAACCTTGTGGGGTATTGTTGCGGCATGCAGGGCACCCCAGAAACGATAGAAATTTTAAGTGATATGGACTCACCAATCATACCAGTGACCATTGTTGAGGAAGTTGCTGGTATGCCGGTCAGATCATCATTGGTCACATGGAGGAAGCAGAAGGGCCAGAATTCGAACCCTTTGACACCACAGAATAGGCAAACGAGAACCTCGATTAAGGCGTAAGGAGAGGGAACTGTGTAGAAGGGGTCATCAATCTTCGAGGCTGTAGAGTCTACTGCACGGATGGGCATCTCCATTCACGAAATTCCAGGTTACATCGCTCCCACCCGACCTGATGCGTAGCCTCGGCGGCTAACCAAAAACCAGAAGTATCAGCCCAGGATGTCGCCGCTATCGAGGCCCGATGGTGTGCAATTGTTCCAGCATTGATGAATATGAAGTACGATGATCATGACCTGTTCTTATTGCAGGATTTCGCGAACGAGCCTTATGAGTCCTTTCCATCAGTCGCAGGATGGCCCATAATGCATATCCCGCAGCCATGGGCGTAGGGGTTGGATAAAGCTGGGTTGCTAAGGCTTATCAATATGCCACATTTTGGGTGGCTAAATGATGCAAATTCCTGCGTCAAGCAACTCTTATCTTGCTTTCATGGAGGGACGTTGTGGTTGGACACACCAATCGTAATCACGATGGATTTGATTTCGGAGATCACAGGGTTTCCAAAGGATGGGATAGACCCATCGCAATACTTCAAAGGTAAGGATAATGATAAGCATTTGGATTCTTGGTTGAAGCTAAAGTATGACTTGTAGCGTGATGGTTGATAGCATCAATGACCACACGGTACGTATTGGCACCGAGATATTAGCGAGCAAGATTGTCCGCAATAACCACCCATCCAGTGCACTTCAGGGGTGATTACATGTGCACAACAATGCATAAAAGGGGTACAAATGAATTGGTACCTCTTCTTAATGAACCAATTGATAGAGGAGGGGGTAGTAGTTTAGGCTGGAGAGCAACATTTCACATATAGTTGGCTCTTGATCTTAATTGCACTAGTGGCTTGGATGGAGCCAGTGGCCGATTACTAAGAAATGGAGGTTGAAGCAATGAAGGTATGTAAAGGAACGCACTATAAAAATATATGGTTGGTCGAGGAACCCACTAGGAAAGAGGATTGCGCGATCCAATTTTGGGTCTACTGGGAAGCATTGCAGGCAGTACTTGCAAAAGTTCCCCGTTTATCAGAAGAAGCTGCAATAAAGTACTAGAGGATTATGCAGTTCGCCATTGGGCTGCACACTATTCATATCCAGGCATGACAAATAATGCCTAATGATGTCCTACAAGCTGATGGATGCAGAGTTGGAAGCGACAGTCTAGGATTGGCCCGTAGAATGGCGTGAACCAGTCAGCACAAAAGAAATATCAATAGGACCACCAGTAGACACTCCTGAGGATCCGGTGCGCAAAGAGTAGAGTCATCATGACTCTGATGGAGACTCATCGATGACGACCCCTACCGATTCGAAAGCGACACGAATCCTTGCAGAAATAAGGACGAAGCAACACATGGAGTAGGAGGTGAACAACAACACCAGATTATCATTGGAGGCGCAGATACAATGACTTATTAAGGCCATCACCGATGCATTTGATACAATAGCAAAAGAGATGAGGAAGTCCACCCAAGAAGGCTTTGCTGAGGTATGAACCAAGTTATATTCTGTTTATAATGTTGTTTTAAGAAGAGAACCAGAGAGTGTCACTGAGCAGGACTATGTGTCAATTAGCACCGAGCCACGGGTCCATAATGTTCAGATTCCCCCGACTGCAATTGACATTGGACGTGGATTCCTCATTGCATCAGCTGTAATGCATTGCACTGTACATCAACAAGTTGACCACCCAAACCTTAGTCCACATGCAGTGGGTTGCCAACTAGGAGTTGGACGATCGTCAGAAGGAGATCAACGACCTGTACCTGCGGTCATAAGAAGAAGAGGAGGTGCTGCAAAAATAGGTAGAGGAATTGCACCGCAAAAAGGCAACACTGACGGCTGACAAAGGAAGGAAATTGAGGCACTAAAGAAAGCACAAGAGGAGCTCAAGACAAAGACTGTAGAAGAAATAATAGAGTTGAAGAAAGAAACTGATCGACTGGTTATTGAAAAGGAGCACCTATTTGCTGGTCGTGGGGAAGTAGAAGAGGTCGTTACAGATGCTTGTTAGCACATCCATGAAAGCACCATGGATTTGGATGTAGTGGAAAAGGCAAAGCGACTTGGGGAAGTTATCACGCAACTACAACAAGACAACATTATTTTGATCACTCTAGTCTACCTAGACACACCACCAGAGCAAGTTGCATAATGTAAGGGTTCCATCAAGGAGATCGTGGTATAGTTTGAAGAAATGGAGCAAGATGCCAATAGTATTATTGAGGCGACGACAAAATTTTGGGGTAGTGTCTTTCAAGATGAACATTTAGAGAAACTAACAAAGTAGTTATAGGAAGCCGAGGGCCAGTTGGTGACACTGAAGATGACATTGAGTACAATGCCACCAATTTTTTAGATTACACGGTCAACAGAGTTAAAGGAGCTACAATAATGAGTCGGAAAGGCTAAGGAGCGTCGGCGAAAGTGCAATGACCAGTTCGACGAGTTCCAAGAAATTAGAGCCCAGTTGTCGGTGAAAGCAGGCGCTACACTCCAGGCTATGTAGGAAGGTAAGAAGGAATTAAATGCAAAGATGGTGGAGCACCCGTTAAAGCAGGATTTTCTTGGATTTAGGACCTTTCTGAGAAAATAAAAATGCAAGCAACATAAATTTCTCAGCAGTATGAAGACTTCAAGCTAAAAGTAAACAAGTACACCATGTCCAACTGACGTGGCTTGAGGGCGAGCCACAAGATTATCTCGGGGGCCTGTTGGCAAAGGGCTGAGGATCAGTTAGTTGTGCAGTATCACAGATGCTGTGTAAACTTGGAAGACACTGCGCAAGACAAAGATAGCGTGCAAGGCAGAAGATAGACTACTTTCAAATATTTTGTGTCACTTTTTGACCATATTTTGTGGATATTGGTCATTAGTTGTTAGAATCAGCTAGGAGTTAGTTAGAAGTGGACCATGAATGTAAAGGCGCAAGCCTATAAGTAGAAGAAGAATTATAAATGTAATCGTTAAGTAATAGTGAGACAATCATGAAGAGAAGACCATAGAATGAGAATTGAGCGGTTGAACTCAATTGAATTGCTGTTTGTTTTGGATCTGTGAGTGATTGCGTAGACTTAATATCAGAAGATGAAGGTTGATATGAATATTGTTATCTTTTTGTCTCTTTTTGTCTTTCTATTTCTGCAATCCAATGGTGAATGTGTGCGACATGGATCTATGATGCAATGTTTACTTCTTATGAATGGGGTTATCTTTCTAGATCTGTTTGGGCAACATCATGGTTATTTTTGTGATTTGAGAAAAGCAGTGATGAATGGTTCTATTTAAGTGATTGGTTAGATTTTATAGATAATTTGATGAATTGTCGATGCCCATAGTTCTATTCTATTTTGCAGAAACTTGGTTCTGTCATCCCTCCCTCGAACATCTCGTGTGAGACTTCATTCACTTCGTAGGTGTTGCCAGACAGGGTAAAACCTATCTGGCCTGGTGCTTAGGGAGATCACGGAAAGTTGAGCGTCAAAATAGTGGTAACCCCTATTGATTGAGGTTTTTTTGGTTGGGTTTGTGCCAACAAGACTTATTACATCTGAACAACCTAAATCCAGGATATTTTCCATTTGGAAAACCTTCAAAGAATTATTACGTTTGAGCAACCTGCATACCATGCAAGGACCATTTTTACACTCCAAAAAACCCACAGGACTTATTGCATCTGAACAACTTGTGTACCACGCTAGGATATTTTACACTTTGGAAAACCTGTACCAGGACTGATTACGTCCAAGGATAACCTACGACCTTTTCTAGGACTTATTACATCCAAGGACAACCTACATGACTGATTACGTCTGAGCAACCTACGTCATCCGCATCTTCTGGTCTCTTGTTGTTTATAGAATAGGAGCACACCAGGACTGATTACATCCAAGGATAACCTGTGAGATTCACTAGGACTGATTACATTCCAAGATAACCTACATGACTGATTACATCACCAAAATAAGCTGTAGCTCTGACTCTGCTAGAACTCATCACTCGCTCTTTCGAGGGGTCTCGTTCTGGATCACACCAGGTATTTCTATGAAGTACTCAAACTTCACTCTAGCTAGAGGATTTTTTAATACATCGGCTATCTTCTTGTCCATTTCCATGTACTAGAGATTCACTTCTCCTCTCTGCACCGTATACCTGATATAGTGGAACTTGATATCGATGTGCTTCGACTTGTCATAGAACACCGGGTTCTCTGATAGCTTCATGCAAATCTGGATTTCGCAAAAGATACAAGTTGCTTCTAACTAGAGATAAAACAAATCAGAAAGTATCTTTCACAATGATACTTCCTCACAACAAGCTGAGAAAGCAACAACATACTCTGCCTCAGTTGTACTTAGCACCATGCAGTTTTGCTTCCTGCTAAACCATGAGATCATGCAAAATCCCAAACTGAAGCAACAACTTGAAGTGCTCTTCCTATAAGTGGTGCTACCTAAACAATCTAAATCAACATAACCATGCAAGTTAATATTCTAATTCGCATCATACTTGAGCTCATAATCTATTGTACCCTTTAGGTACCTCCACACATGCTTTGCAGCAACGAGGTGAACGTCTGTCAGATCCATCAAGAACTGGATCAAGGTGTTCACAACATAGCATATGTCTGGTCTCGTATTCCTCAGGTACATTAATTATCCAATCATATGATGATACATCATGGAATCAACCGAATCTGATGAAGCATCACACAAAAGCTTCAAGTTCGATGCCATAGGTGTGGCTATCACCTTGCAGTCCATCATTCCGAATATTTTCAGAATATCCACTGCATACTCTCCTTGACCAAGGAAAATCCCATCTTCACTCTACCACACCTCCATTCCTAAGAAGTAGTGCATCATACCTAGGTATTTCATCTTGAACTCAGTATCAAGTCTCCTCTTTGCATATTCAATGAGTTATTCCTCTCCTGTCAGGAACAGGTCATCGACATATAGCAAGAGCATCACTGGTCTTCTTCCTTCAACCTTGAAGTAAAGGTTGGAATCCTATTTACTCTTAGTAAATCCTAGGCTCATCAAGAATCTATCCATCCTATCGTACCATGTCCTAGGTGCCTATTTCAATCCATACAAGGCATTCTTTAATTTGCACACATGAGTTTTCCTGTCATGTGTCACAAATCCAAGTGGTTGTTCTACATACACTTCCTCCTTGGCTACAGCATTCAAGAATGTTGTCTTGACATCCATCTAGTGTATATTCAATCTCATAACTACATCCAATGCAAGTATATATCTAATGGAAGTGTACATTGCTATGGGTACAAATGTCTCCTCATAGTCTATGCCTTCTTTCAGTGAGAAGCCTCGTGCAACAAATTTTTCCTTGTGTTTATCGATGCTTCATTTTTTTTCTTGAAACTATATTCCGAACATCATTCTTCATAATCGACTGATAGTCATTGATCATGGCATCCTTCCATTCTTTATTTTATGTAGCCTCTTCATAATGGGAAGGTTCCTTATCAATGATGTCACACAGCAGGCCCACATAGATGTTTTTAGGTTTTGGTCTTTTCCTTTCTCTATGCTTCCCTTCTGGAGCACCATACCCTTTTTCATCTTGTATGAGCTCCCATGCCCATGGTGGTTTCATATTATGGGATTCCTTCTCGTGAAGTGTAGCGTCCTCGACCCTCTGACCGACGAAGAGGATGCTACCATGGCCTTAACCATCCGGGAAACCAGCCCCATGAACATGTGCATTCATAAAATGCTGAAAAAAAATACATTGAAGTAGAGCATACACCGATACATAATTATTTATCATACACAGTGGAAGCAACATACATTCATACAAGCATTCAACATGTTCATCATATTCATTAACAGTAATATGATTGCAGAAGTAAAATAGACAAGGTTACTTATCTCATAAAGAACTTGTTCCGCAACCAGCTACGTCGCTGCAATGCTCCACCCAACCATAGGCTAGCATGCTCCTAAATCTCTTAGCAATGATGCCACCCCCAAGCTGGGCATGATTCCCCAAGGAATAAGGAACAAGCAGGCTTACACATAGCCAAGGATACACAAAACAAATCCAAGCCAACATAGTTGGGTTTATCAGGCCATCCAGGAGTTGGGAAAGGCTAAATGCTAAGCTGGTGAGCCCATTACAGAGCTAGGAACACCTACACCAGAACTAGCTTGACTTCTAAGACACCCACACACACCCAACACAAGGAATCAGTCCCTTCTCTGCTACACAGTCCCTCAGGCCCTGACTTCCCTTCCAGTGCTATTCAGGGGTTGTGGAGAAGAAAGCCAACCCTCTAGCTCTGTCTGTGTGGTTTCCAAACACACCAGGTTTATCAAGCAAACCAAGCCCCCATCCCTGCTCCCAACACAGTCCAAAGACCAACCATTGCATACACGCAGTCACACAAGCGATTCACAGCTTGGTTATGGAAAACAACTCCTGAGTCGTTCTTGGCCCTATTGTGGCCAAAACGACTCCAAAACAACCTGCAACAGTCCCAAAACATATCAGCAAACACAATTCACAATGTGGGGAAAACAACAGTCTGTCTTAGACAACGAAGCCATCGGGTAAAAACATACATAGACCACACCAGGGAAGAAAAATACAAATTCCCAACCTATGCGTGAGGGAAAATTTACATCAGACCTACAGAATTCGGATGGAAAACATGCTAGATACCACTCTATGGAAACGTGAATGACATCCGAAACGGCTCCCTCTTCCTGGTTGCATGAGACCAACCGAAAAAGAAGCAGCTTGTGTGTGGGAATCATCAGACTACCATCCCTGCGTGAGGATGAACAGATAAGGGAAAGAATGGCGTAGTGGAGAGAATGGCGGTGGTGGTTTTTGCTTTCCAACATGAGGGTCAACCTGCTGGTGGAGTGTGCATGTGGGCAAGGATTGACAGTCCTGCCACACTCCACTCCCAACCATAACTGCCTCAACTACTCAGCAAAAACATTAAAGTGGTAGTTGGATAAGACAAGGAAAGATGGGCAATTCAAACAGGGTAGTGACACATGGATTCCCCCCCCATAGCCCAAGGTTTGACATCCCCCACCCTTATCCTTATGAGAATCATGCCCCTTCTCAATTTAGTTGCTGCAAACATAGCTGGTTGGGGTTCATTTTAATTAAAGATGCATATTTACATGATGACAAAACTTAATATATGTCGTATACCACGATAGACCATCGACAACGATTCTGTTCGCCGAAACATAACACAACTAAATCGATGGTGGGGCTTTTTCCTTTAGCTCCACACCATGATTCATTACAATATATACATCATGTACATTTAATGCAATGGGGTCAAAACCGAGGTGTTACATTCCCATCCCCCTTCAATAGCACTGTCCTCAGTGCTTTACAAAATTTGAACAAAATGATACACTGGTATCACCTTAGTGTTCCACAGAATTGAACAAAAATGGATGTGCCTATCGCATGGCATCCTCCAGCTCCCATGTAGACTCTTAAGGTCTGTAGTGCTCCCATTGCACCTTTACCTGACCTATGGCTCGGTTCCGGAGCATTGTGACCTTCCTGTCGAGGATGCGCATTGGTTTGGTTCGGAACTCTCCCTTAGGTTCCACTTGAATCACATCTCAATTTATCACATGGTTAGAATCGTGTACATATCTCTTAAGCAAAGAAACATGAAAAACATTATGAGCTCTAGTACTAGCAGGCAATGCAAGTCTATATGCAACTAGCCCTATTCTTTCAAGCACTTCAAACGGCACACAATATCTTGGTGACAGCTTGGCACAACTTCCAAGATTCAAGGAACTCTTCCTTGCCCTCACTCTGAGGTAAACATGATCCCCAAAACTGAACTCCCTGTTCACCCTATGCTTATCTGCATGGATTTTCTGTCTGTCCTGTGCTGCTTTCAGATTCTACCTGATCTTTATAACCTCTTGCTCCATCTCCTTGAGCAATTCTGGTCCAAGGACAATCCTGTTCACTGGATTATCCCAAGTCACAGGTGTCCTACACCTTCTCCCATACAAAGCTTCATATGGACTCATCCCCAAGGATGTTTGCTGTCCATTGTTATAAGCAAACTCTACCAAGTGCAAGTAATATTCCCACTTGGTTGGTTTGTCCATCACGTACATGCGAAGCATGTCTTCAAGCACCTAATTAACTCTCTCTGTCTGCCCATCTATTTGAGGATGGTATGCAGTGCTGAAGTTTAGCTTTGTACCCAAATTTGCAAACAACCCCTTCCAAAAATTGGAAGTGAACTTGACATCTCTGTCAGAGACTATTTCCTTCGGCAATCCATGGAATTTGAAAATCTCCTTCATGAATATCTTTGCAATATCACCAGTATTATGTGTAGACTTAACCGGTATAAAATGCACTTCCTTAGTCAACTTGTCTACCACAACCATGATGGAATCATGTTGTCTCCAAGTCATCGGCAATCCTATAATGAAATCCATGGAAATAACTTTCCATTTCCATTCCGGAACTGGAAAAGGCTGCAACAAGCCTGCTAGATGTTGATGCTCAACCTTTACCTGTTGACACTTCATGCACCTTGACATGTATTCAGCCATGTCCTTTTTCATTCCTGGCCAGAAGTACTGCTTCCTAGCTGTAGCAATTGTCCTTTGGTATCCTGGGTGACCAGAATTTGGAGCTTGATGGATTTCATCCATAACAACTCTCCTCAAATATGCTACATCTGGAATATAAATTCTACCTTTATAAGTGAGAATTCCATCTTCTTCCAATTTATATCCCTCATACCTCTTCTCAAGACTTTGCTGCTGCAATTTGTCTTTTACCTGCTCATATCATTCATCTCCAGCAGCATGACTAAGAATCTGCTGCCTCAAATCTTATTGGCAACTACTAAGAGATGCCACATGCATTTCTTGCACCTTCCTGCTGAGTGGATCAGCTACCTTATTTTCCTTTCCCTTTATGTGCTTGATTTCAAAATCAAACTCACATAAAAACTCCAGCCATCTTGCTTGCCTAGCATTCAAAGTTGGCTGATCAAACAGATACTTCAGACCACAATGGTCTGTTCTGAGCTCAAATCTTCTACCCATCAAGTAATGCTTCCACATCTTGAGGGTATGTACTATGGCTGCAAGCTCTAGATCATGAGTGGCATAGTTCTTCTCATGTTCCTTCAGCTTTCTTGACTCATAACATATCATGTGGTTGTCCTGCATAAGGACTCCTCTAAGCCCTTGTCTGCATGCATCGGTACACACCACAAAGTCTTTCTCTGGATCTGCAACCTTCAATATGGGTGCACTGGTGAGAAGATTCTTCAACCACTAGAAACTCTCTTCACACCTTGATGTCCATTCGAACTTCATCCCCTTCTTTTGCAAAGAAGTGATGGCATGTGCAACTTTGGAGAATCCCTCAATGAATCTCCGGTAGTATCCTGCAAGTCCCATAAAATATCTTACATCTGTCACATTTCTTGGAGTAGGCCAATTCATAATGGCTTCAATCTTTTCAGGGTCCACAGATATACCCTCCTCTGAGATAATGGGACCCAAATATTGAATTCTATCTCTATAGAAGTCACACTTGCTCAATTTTGCATATAGCTGATGCTCCCTGAGCAAATTCAATGTTGATCTCAAATGCTCTTCATGCTCTTCCTCATTCTTAGAATAAACAAGAATGTCATCAAGGAAAATAAGAACAAACCTGTCAAAATACCTGCTGAAGACACTATTCATAAGGCACATAAATGTAGCTGGTGCATTTGTGAGACCAAATGGTACCACTACAAACTCATAATACCCATACCTTGTTCTGAAGGCTGTCTTATGAATGTCTTCGTCCTTGATTCTCACCTGATGGTAACCAGACCTCAAGTCGATTTTGGAAAATACCTTTTCTCCCCTCATTTGATCAAAGAGGTCATCAATCCTAGGCAAAGGATATTTATTCTTCACAGTAACCTTGTTCAATTGTCTGTAATCAATACACAACTTGAGTGTACCATCTTTCTTCTTTACAAACAAAACTGATGCTCCCCAAGGAGACACACTCGGCCAAATATACTTCTTTTCCAACAACTCTTGTAGTTGCATCTTCAACTCTAGCATCTCTGGTGTACTCATCCTGTAGGGTGTCTTGGACTCTGGTTCTGCTCCTGGTACAAGTTCAATTGTGGAATAAATGTCCCTCTTTGGAGGAAGCCCTGGAATCTCATTAGGAAACACATCCCTAAATTCTTGTAACACCTGATAGTCCTCCAGCCTAGGAGTTTCATCTCCTGATGTCTCCAAAATATGAGTTGCATACAACTGGAAACCCTTCCTACGGACTTCTTTAACTGCATTGTTGAAACCTGCCTTATTGAAAATCACCTTTGGAATACCTTTCACAACTACTAGGTTCCCTCTTCATTCATGCATTCGAAAGTCTTATTGTAGCAATCAAGCTTTACCCTGTGAGCTTCTAACCAATCCATTCCAATGAGAACATCATAGGAACCAAGAAGTAGAACATTTAGATCTACACAAGTGACCAATCCATCCATGACCAATGGAAATTTCTCCACCACTTCACTGACCTTTCTCTTAGTTCCAGTGGATAGCTGAACTAACCAAGACTTCCTATGCTTTACTTTCTTAAAAGCACAAATCTCCACTACTCTAGGAGTAATGTAACTGTGAGTAGAACCAAGGTCAATCAAAATAGAAACAGATTGCTCAACAATCTTACCTGCTACTTCAACCATAGTTGACTGGTGATCTGCCTGGCGGTCCTCCAGTGTTGCATAAATCCTAGGGATTTCCCTTGCTACTTGACCCACTGTTTCTGCTTCTTGAATGTTATAAGATGGTCTTGCACTCTCATTCTCGAGTGTACAATTTCTGCGGATGTGGGGTCCTCCACATTTCCAACATTGAAGTGGCGCTATATTATGTTGTGGATCTTTAGTCTTTTCTCCTATCACTCCAACTGGTTTACTCACAGCTTGGGATGGCTGCTTCTGCTGATTCCTGAAGTTAGAATGTTTGAAACCTTTCTTTCTTTGGTCAAACTTCTCATTCTTCTTGTCCTTCCATGCCTTATGGTAATATGGCTTACCTTTGCTTTTCTCATAGCAATACTTAGCCTTCCTTATTTCTTCCTCAAGAGTTCTAGGTTCATAAAACTCAATTCTATCTTTGTAAGACTGAGGTAATCCACTCAGAAAATGCTGGACCTTTACTTTTTCATCTTTGATGTACCGAACATACCTCAACAGCTCCAAAAACTTATTTGCATATTCTTCCATGGTCCTCTGTCCCAATCTCAGCTCATGGAACTCCTTAATCTTGCCATCATAATACTTGTCAGAGAGGTGTTTCTACTTGAAATACTTCTTGAACTGTTTCCACTTAAGTCTCCGTTCACTGATCCTCTTTACTTGCTTGAAGTGTTCCCACCAAATGGATGCCCTTCCATTCAGATTGAATATGGCAACTCTTTCCTTCATGTTTCCTGAATAATCATGCACTTGAAAGTACTTCTTTATCCCAAGAAGCCAAGCTTCAACTTCTTGTCCAGTCTTTACCTCACCATCAAATGTAGGAGGTTTATATTTCTTAAATTCATCCCGAGAGTGATCCCTATGGTGTCTTTTTCTTTTTCTTTTATGAGAAGAAGAACTTGAATCCCTGCTGGATTTTTTAGAGTCAGATGATCCACTAGAAGTCCTTCTCCTTCTCTAGCTAGTACTGCTCTTACTGCCTTTTGGTCTTGCTGTACCTCATCTAGAATCTATCTTTTTCTGTAAATTTGTCAAACTCTGCAATATGGCAGCATTCAACTGATGCTGTTCTTCTTGGGATTTCACCAAGATTCTCATGGTGGCAGCAACATCTGACAGTGTCTCTTGGAATCTCCTTCCATTATACTCTATGTCATCATTTCCATTACAGACATTTTCTCCCATGGCATCTTCTACTTGCTCGTAAGAATCCCGAACATCATAACCATCATGGGTTCTCATGACTGAACCACCTCTGGCTTTACCACACTGTTCTTTCCGGAGTACTGCTCTTGGAATTTATCTAAAGTTCTACAAATGTGTTCGTAGCAAACTGTTAGATGTACAATATTAATATAAATCAAAATTACTTACCTTTTCTTCTAGAAATTCATAAAACAACAATTATGCAAAAACACCGATTTTTTTTTTCTATTTCATATTCATCTTTGTGACCACGGACAGTCCGCTAGAATCTGCTAAAACAGTTAGAATTGCTGAGAAAATTTCCACTTCGAAAAACCCAAAGTTTCCTTCTCTTCATCGGGTCTCTTCTGCACTAATTTTTTGGCGTTTCGGCGGGCAAATCGCCAAAATTCCGATCTGCATTGGCGATGCGAAGGACTATTCACCTAAATCCTTCCGCTATATCGGATCTATGTCCAACTCTCCGAACCTAATCGATGATGAAACCAGCCTATGCGCTGCATCAATGGTCGGGTGTCTTGTGCATCGGGTGGCTAGTTGTCTCGGCTTCCACAACGGCGGCCCATAAACCTTCTATGTCTTCCGCGGCCACAAGCCTACCTCGAAAGGGGTAATCCTCTGCACATCAGATTTCCAAGTCACTATACTTCCTGTTGTTGCGGTGATCCAAATGACAACTTACCTCCTCTGTGTTGGCGATTGGCTACGTTATTGCGTCAGATGATTAGTCTTCCAGGCATCTGCAACAATGGATTCTCAAACCTTTAAGGTACCCGATCGATGATCCAATCCTCAATAACTTTCTGACGACCTTAAACTTAAACAAAATTTGCAAATTTTCTTCTCATCGGCTGCCAGAAGTACTAATCACTGCGGCATCGACGGTTGAAGCCTCTATCCGTCGAAAGGATAGTTCATTGGCTAGCCGCAATGGTAGACGTTCAATCCACTAACTTCATCCGCTGTAGCTCATCGGCTATCGAAAGTACTAATCATTGCGGCATCGATGGTTGAAGCCTCTATCCGTCGGAAGGATAGTTCACTGGCTAGCCGCAACGGTGGACGTTCAATCCACTAACCATCGTTGATGGCCGATGAATCCAGGACTTAGAGAAAATTTTGAAATTTTCCCTTTAGTCTTCCTCTTCGCCACTTGATCAGCTCAATTCTCTTCTTTTCATCGGTGAAATAATTCCATCAGCAGCTGCAACGGTGGCCCACCATCTTCGATCTTCTTTCGATCAGCGGCCCAATCCGCTAATGCTTTTCAATCGATGAACTGATTTTGACCGTCATCGGCAGTCGAAGCTTTTCCCTGTCGGAAGACTAGTGCTCTAGGATTCCACAACGGCGGACGCACGAAACACTATCTTCTTCTGATAGCCGATGATTTCGGGCCTTAGAAATTTTTTTAAACTTTCTTTACTGCGTTGGGGGTTGGAACCACTAAGCGCTATGTGTCGGCGATTGGAGCAGTGGCAGTTGAACTTCTAATCATCATAGGGCTAGTCCACACGGCAACCACAACGATGAATGGACAAACAACTAAGTTCTTCCGTGGTGTTGACGAACCCAACATCTATTTTTCATCGATGACATCAATGGTTGAACTTCTAATCATCAGAGGGCTAGTCCACATGGCAGCCACAATGGCGGACGAACAAACAACTAAGTTCTTCCGCGGTGTCGGCGAACCCAACATCTATTTTCTGTCGACGGCCAATGAACACTTAGAAAATTTTTCCCACAATTTTCTTCCAATTGTCCTCCGTCGGGTGTGCTTCCACCTAGCTCTCTGCTGCATTGGAGTTCCGTCCCACTAAGTTTTCTTATGAACTGATAGTTCAAACACTTAGACAAATTTTATGAATTTCCCAGTCATTCACCGATTTCTCCTGGGTAGAAGGCAACATGCCTTTGCTAACTGGTATTTCATGGCCCATAGAGGCCCATGATGCAACCTGCAAGCTCTGATACCACACTGTAGTGTCCCCGACCCTCCGACCGGCGAAGAGGACGCTACCATGGCCTTAACCATCCAGGCAACCAGCCCCATGAACATGTGCATTCATAAAATGCCGAAACAAAATGCATTGAAGTAGAACATACACTGATACATAATTATTTATCATACATAGCGGAAGAAACAAACATTCATACAAGCATTCAACATGTTCATCATATTCATTAACAGTAATATGATTGCAGAAGTAAAATATACAAGGTTACTTATCTCATAAAGAACTCGTTCTGCAACCAGCTACGCCGCTGCAACGTTCCACCCAACCATAGGCTAGCATGCTCCTAAATCTCTCAGCAATGTTGCCACCCCCGAGCTGGGCATGATTCCCCAAGGAATAATGAACAAGCAGGCTTACACATAGCCAAGGATACACAAAACACAGCCAAGCCAACACAGTTGGGTTTATCAGGCCATCCGGGAGTTGGGAAAGGCTAAATGCTAAGCTGGTGAGCCCATTACAGAGCTAGGAACACCTTCACCAGAACTAGCCTAACTTCTAAGACACCCACACACACCCAACACAAGGAATCAGTCCCTTCTTTGCTACACAGTCCCTCAGGCCCTGACTTCCCTTCTAGAGCTATTCAGGGGTTGTGGAGAAGAAAGCCAACCCTCTAGCTCTGTCTGTGTGGTTTCCAAACACACCAGGTTTATCAAGCAAACCAAGCCCCCATCTATGCTCCCAACACAGTCCGAAGACCAACCACTGCATACACGCGGTCACACAAGTGATTCACAGCTTGGTTAAGGAAAACAACTCCCGAGTCATTCTTGGCCCTATCGTGGCCAAAATGACTCCAAAACAACATACAACAGTCCCAAAACATATCAGCAAACACAGTTCACAATGTGGGGAAAACAACAGTCCGTCCTGGACAATGGAACCACCGGGGAAAAACTTACACAGACCACACTGGGGAAGAAAAATACAGACTCCCAACCTGTGCGTCAGGGAAAATTTACATCAGAACTATGGAATTCGGATGGAAGACATGCTAGATACCACTATGTGGAAACATGAATGACATCCGAAACGGGTCCCTCTTCTTGGCTGCGTGAGACCAACTGAAAAAGAAGCTTGTGCGTGGGAATAATTAGACTACTGTCCCTACGTGAGGATGAACAGACAAGGGAAAGAATGGCATAGTGGAGAGAATGGAGGTGGTGGTTTTTGCTTGCCAACGTGAGGGTCAACCTACTAGTGGAGTGTGCATGTGGGCAAGGACTGACAGTCCTGCTACACTCCACTCCCAGCCATAACTGCCTCAACTACTTAGCAAAAACATTAAAGTGGTAGTTGGATAAGACAAGGAAAGATGGGCAATTCAAACAGGGTGGTGATACATGGATTCCCCCCCCCATAGCCCAAGGTTTGACATCCCCCACCCTTATCCTTATGAGAATCATGCCCCTTCTCAATTTAGTTGCTGCGAACATAGCTGGTTGGGGTTCATTTCAATTAAAGATGCATATCTACATGATGACAAAACTTAATATATGTCGTATACCACGATAGACCATCGGCAATGATTCCGTTCGTCGAAACATAACACAACTAAATCGATGATGGGGCTTTTTGCCTTTAGCTCCACACCATGATTCATTACAATATATACAACATGTACATTTAATGCAATGGGGTCAAAACCGAGGTGTTACTTGAAGTGTTTCTATAGTCTCTTGTGGTGCTTGTATGCCATGATCTTCATGGTCTTCTAGAATTGCCAGTTCCATTGTCATATCTTAGATTCTTGTTCCTTCAGGGTCCTCGACCTCTTCAATAGGTAGCCTCCTCAATATGGAGCATGCTGAGTCCTCATCAAAGGTTACATCTCTATTGATGTTGATCTTATTGAATCCTGGGAAGTATATTCGGCAGGGCTTTGATTTATCACTATATCTGACAAATATTCCCTTCCTCCCAGGAGGATTGAGCTTGGTCCTCTTGTCGTTTGGGATATGTATGTACACTCGAAAACCAAATATTATGAGATGGATTACTTCTGGTTTCTCTCCTAAGAAATCCTCTTCAGGAGTCTTATTTTCAAGTACTCGATGCGGAGTATGGTTTTGTACATACACAGTTGTCCTTGCTGCTTCCGACCAAAGGTGCATTGGAAGCTCCTGGTCATGTAGCATTGCTTTTGCTACTTCCATTATGGTTTGGTTATTTTGTTCAACAATGCCATTTTGCTGAGGATTGTATGGAGTGCTCAACTCCCTCTTAATCCCAAACTATCTGTAGAGTTCCTTGAATTATTCTGAGGTGAATTATACGCCATTATCTAACCGCAGAGTCTTGATATTCCTTTAAGTGTGTTTCTCGATTAATGATTTGAATTCCTTGAATATATCTAAGTCTTACATGAGAAATCATCTATAAAGGAAACATAGTACACATACCTGCTTAATGAGCTGGAAGACATGGGCCAACATACATATGAGTGTACTATCTCTAGTATCCTTTTAGCTTTACTTTAATTGTTGGGAAATGTCTTCTTTACATTCTTTCATTGTGCATATACTTTTCAAATGCCTTCATGCTTTTCTTGGATTTCTAGAAGTCCCAAGGTTGATTTTCTTGCAATTGGTAGTGCTCTGTAATGCAAATGTGTAAGCCTTCAGTGCCATAGTTCACTTGGTTCTATTGACTCATGAACCAATACTTGCTCAGGTTGTCCCTTTAGTTTGTACAATCCTCTGTCTTGTTCTCCAACCAATGTTTCATCATCGATTGTATTTCCTTTATTCCACATTAGAACTTGGACATCAACAAATGCAAATCTCATTCCCTTTGCATCTAGTGAAGAGATGGAGAGAAGATTATTCTTCAATCCTGGAATATATAGCACATCCTTCATCTTTGAATATTTTTTGGAGTCTAGCTTGTATGAAGCTTCTCCACTTATTTTTATTGGTTTTGATAATCATCCCCAAGTTTTACCTTGTGAGGTGACTCATGCTCATACATATTGACGAATGATTCTTTGTATCCTATCATATGTTTAGATGCCCCACTATCCATAATCCAATCATTGCTTCCATGTGAGATAGTGCTCATGAGTGCTGAGATTAGCACATACTCTTCATCTAAATCATATTTCTCTCTTCTGAATATTTTGTTTGTTGGTTCATTGTGGCGGTGTGAGCATGATATCTCTTCTTTTTGTTGAACTATTCCTTGTTCTTGGGACAATCTCTTGCAAAGTGTCCCTTTTATCACAAGTGTAGCATCGAATTTTTGAATGATATTTTCTGAACTTCTTTTGTTTCTTGTCCTTCTTCTTGTTGTGATGGTGGTTCTCCTTCTTCTTATGGTTCTTTATGGTGTGAGCAGTGAGAGATTGATATTCAGTTGCTCCCACCTTCTCTTCTCTTATTATGATTCAAGCTTCTTCTTGTGTGCATTCTTCTTAGATTCAGTTGAAAGAGATCAGATTCCTTCTTGCACAGATCCCTTGAACGAATGAATCCCATGATCTTGGGAGGCCATTCAAGGTAGTCAACACAATCTCTTCTTCTTCTACATTCTATTACACTGCTTCAAGTTGTTCCTTGATTTGAGTAAGCCTTGTGAAGTAGGATTGTATAGTCTCTGAGTTATGTATCTTTACATTCTTCAGTTGGTTCCTTAATGTCATATTTCGATTGATGTTGTTTCCTTCAAACATCTTTTTCAAAGCATCAAATACTCCTTTTAGTGTCTTGAAGGATGACACATGGGGGATGGGATGATCCTTAATAGAATCTGCAATGATTCTATTGGGTTTTACCAATTTATTCTTATGAGTAGCCTTATCCTCATCTCCCTCTGGATCTGGAACTTCCTTATTGATATATTGATCCAAATCATTTTCTTCAAGGATCAGGGAGATTATGTACTTCCATGCTTGGAATTTATCAACTCCTCCAATCTTGTCCTCAAGCTAAGTATGGCAAGTCATATTTTCAAATGAGAACCTCAAATGGAAATAACAAAGATTCATATCTTACCAATTTGAGGTGTCCGACCTGGTTCCAGAGTTGTTTGACCTAGGGTTTGTCAGAGAAACCCTAATTTTCCAAACTTGGGGTTTGGGAATTCTGTATAGACAGAAAGATGCACCTTCTTGAGGTGAGTTGCTCAACAAGATCCTTTTCTGAATACCGAGGTGGGAAGCCTACAAAATGCGATGCCCTAGTTTCTCTCGGCACCAATGTTAGGGTAAAAAATGAAACTTCTTTAAATCTGATTCTGCTTCCACCATAAGATGCACCCATCTAGGGTGAGTTACCCTAGCCCTATTTTCTTGATGATATGTGGAGAGAATATCTTGAACTAGGAAGTCCTAGTTCTTACTGCTGCACAATGCCTTCTTTTAGAGAGGCTCTGATACCATGTTAGTTTTTCTAATCTAATTAGCTTGATTATGATCTTTATCTAAAATAATAACAAGTACAACAATAGACACAAGATAGAGTAGATACACAAGACACAAATATTTTCACTGTGGAAACGATAAAGGAGAAAACCCTGTAAAATTCCTCAGAATAGTTTCGTCACAAAGACTGTATCACAAGATTAGAAACCCAATAAGAAGAAGTATGATGTAGCTATCTATCTCTCCTCCTTCTCTCTCTCTGTCTCTGTCTCTCTCTCTCTCTCTCTCTCTCTCTCTCTCTCCTCATGCGAACTTGAGTGACTGTAAGTGTGTATAAATGAGGGAGGGAACCTACCTATTTATACTCTTCAAGTGACTGAACTAATACATGACTAGGGCTGACCTCTTACCCTAACATGGACGACAATATCATGCCTGAATTTTACTTTATAAATAGTTCTAAAAATACAAGGATAAAATAGCCATGTCTTTGCACAAGAGGAAACTACTATATCATATTACTCCTAGCCTAGGTTCACCTATGTTTTGTCTTTATAATAGGCATATTTGGGGTTTTCTTACATGTACTTGTTTACATTTGTATATCAAAAACACACTTGCATATATCTCTAACGCGCACTTCACTTACACTTTTTCCCTTTTATGTTTGATCCACAAACCCTATCGATCATGAATTATAGTAATGTGATAGAATATATAATATCATATTATTCATCTTTTATCTAGACATAACCTCACTAGCAGTCTAAATCAATTGCCATAGCAGAAAATGCGACTCCTTCAATAAGTTATTATCACTTTCGATTAAGGTTTCTTGGTAAGTGATAATTCTATGTATTTAATGTAAGTTGGCATGCAACTTGTCGAATGGAATGACATATACTAATTTATTAACACTGATTAAAGTGGATGCTTTGAAGCAGAGACCTCATATCTTTTCCATATTACCCTTGAAAACCAATTTGTAGAAAAGGATATCAAAATTTGTAGTGTCCCATTTTTCTTTATATATTTATCATATTGGACTATGTTATTTAGATATATATTGGCAATATGAAGTAGAAATGAGTCTAAAAGTAATTATATTATAAATCATTAAATCTTTGTATTAACTTCAGGACAAAGTTTCTTGCAGAGGGGGGTATGTAATGCCCCATTTACAACAAGAATTACACAACCAAAGTAATGAATGAAATAGTTCTATGTAGTTATGTGAGATGACTCTATGCTAAGGTATGATGGTTAATTTCCTTGTGTTATTTATAAACTAGCATTGTGTGATTCATGTATGAGAATTTGGATATCAACTTCGAGATGAAGTTTTTTGAACTACGGGTGTTTGTAGTGCCCATCCTCTTAGATACTTTTATTATTCTTTTGGAACTATGATATTTGCTTAGAAATTTGATTACATTATTAATTAAGGGCATTTGATCCTGAATGAACTAGATGAATACTCTGTGTCTTGATGCTAAAACTTTAAACCTTTATGTTGCATGAAGATCACAAATAAGTCTGATTATGTTAGAAATAAATGATCATAATGAATTTATGTATGATTGCTAACCATTGGATATATATATATATATATATATATATATATATATATANGTGTAAATTTTTCATGGGATCCATATTGAGCCTAGATATGGTATAAGGTGATACAATGTGATGAATTGATATTTAATTGTTTTACATGAGCTATTTGATGCACATGGATTGCATGTGTATCGGAATAAGATCATGGTTGAAAATAGATCCACACATGTGTAACAGGGTTGTATGGGGGAATGCATGCCATAACTAGTACATGTTTCCATGCAACGAGTTGAAAAGTGAGAGAGTATTTTTCTCATCGGGTCCATGCTGTTGTGAGGGAAAGCATTATATTTGGTCACTAAAGAGGTTTTTATTGAGGGGCATGCAATAGGGTGTCAACCTTATTCCTAAGTGGCCATTGGTCTCTCAATAGGATACATATGGATTGAGTTAAAATGGTATTGATTGTCGTATCACATCCCCACTGCAGAAAAAAGGTCTATTTGAAGGGCATGTGTATGATCATGGCACACTTGATAGAGCCTTGATGAGGTCTATTTGAAGGGAATGTGTACAACCATGGCACCCTTGACAGAATCTTGGTGAATTCTATTTGAAGGGCATGTGTCTTATGACCATGGCACTGTTGATAGAACCTTTGTAAAATTAAATTAAAATATAGAACTTATAAAAAAAATGAGAAAATAATTTAGAAAAAAATAAATTATAAATTAATAAAAACATGTACATGCTAAGAATAAATCATTATATGTATGCCAAGAATAAATAATAATTTAATTTAAAATAAGAACATGTGCATAACAAAGGCAAGCAATTAGTTAAAGAAAAGATAGACTAAAACACACCCTTTAATTAAGGATAATAAAATAAGAAAATCAATTAGGGGAATATTAAGACTCAAGTGCACACACACACACACACGTAGGAAAATAGGACTCAAGCGCACACATGCATGAAAAATCAACAAAAACCTAAGAAACACTATAAAAGAAAGACAAGGAGATGAATGAGGGGCATCTTCTCGATCTTGGATATTTTATATTTTTTCTCCTACACAATGGGATAGGATTGTCATAGTGATTGTTGGAGAGTTTCGTCCTTGGAAGTGGTTAAGGTTGGGAGGCCCGTTAGTGGAGTGCCCCACTTCCAATCATGCCGACATTGTGCTTCTTCCATACAATCTTATTGCAACTCAAGGGTCCCTCGAGAATAAGAATACCCGTAGAGAGCAGGTAGGGTCATCAACCGGTGGACACAATGATTGGTAATATGGTTAGACTACGATGAGACGTGTGGTACAAGATGAGGGCTATGACTATATAAGATCCAAGTTAGTCTTAATTGCAACAAATCTCATTTTTGAAATAGTCTTGATTAATGTTGATTGAATTATGCATAAATTATTTTGTTGACATGAATGAGGCTCTTTGATGTATATGAATTGTGGAAGTTATAAATAATTGTTGTAAATTTCAATTCAATTCAAAATTTTAATTGGTGTAAGAAAATCATGTAATTTTTTCTTTATGTTTATGATTGAATGGAGCCAAGGATCATAGGTTGTACAAGGGAAACCTTTAGAGGTGTTAGGATTAATTAATCCTCCCTTTCCCCACATAAGGATATTTGATTAATTTATCCTAGATTAGGAGGTCATCATCACCCACCAATACATTGGGGAAACACCTAGGAGTCATCTGCCACTTACTGCACCTGATTGCATAAGTTTAGGATCCATAGGGAGCAATCCCTACATTACAGGATCCCACTATGAGTGCCACCAATAATCACCTTTAGTTGGATGTGGTAGGTAATTAGTCATGCTCAGTTATGCTTTAGTTACAATCAGTTATATCACAGTCAGTTAATATTAGCATCGATTTGCGTGATTCATGGGAGTGTAGGTGGATTTATTCACCTACCCTCACCTACCATCATCAGTTAATTGATTGTAGAGTAATTTGGTTATCCAAAGTTAACTAGTGAGCTCCAGCTATGATTATTTCCACTTTGAGTTAGCTAACTAGTCAGTTTGGTGAATTCGAATCTTATCCATAGCATTCAAATTCTATTTATTATAATACCATTGTATTATTGATTAATTAATGAATATTAATGTTATGATAATATGAGCTATACTTGTCTGATTTGTGTGAAATTTCTGTCATGAATTCGTTGTTCAGTTTACAATGATTTGATAATTCCATTGCATACTTATTTTTAGATAGCTCTCATTTTGGGTTGTAGATCTATGGTTCATGAAATTTAACATGGTATCAGAGCCTATGTTCAAGCTAGCAACAAACCTCTGAAACCTCCATGCTTGCACTAGAAGCAGTTGAGTTTCCACATAATTCCTTGAATCATTGCATTTCTCCCTCTGGATTCTGTCCAGAGAAGTCTATCCAAGTGTAATAGACTATTAAAAAGTGCACATGTTGAGGTGGAAAGGTTTGAATTGACAATTTTTTGTGAATTGAAGTTTCTTTTGCAGTGATTTTGCAAGTACCTATGTAGCTCTTGAATAGTTTTTTATAAGCATACAATGAAATAGAGAATTCAACTCCTCTATCACTTTAAACCCTTACACCCTTCAATTACATTGATGGGAGGGAAGATATGCAGATATGCTTGTGCAACAAAGGCCTGTTTAGGATGACAATGGGAAGAGAATTCGAGCCCCAGTAGTATGTTGAGAACTCCAAGTTTTTGAATAGGCTAGATGAAACCTTTGACTTCATGTGCATCCACATCTCCAGGGAGTTGTTGTTCCATGTTGAGGGACTCAGAACTCCGAAGGAAGTATGGGACAAGCTTGAATATTTGTTTGGAAAACAAGATGAGCTTAGAGGCCATATTATGGATAATGAGCTCATTGCATTCCAACCCAGCAACTTCGAGACATTTCAATAATTCTTCTCGAAATACAAAGCCCTAGTATTGCAATGCAAGCAATGTGGAATATAGAGGAAGGATGAGCAGCTTGTACCGTCAATTCTGAGAAAGTTTGGCTTAGAATTCTTAGTCTTTGTATCCACATTCCACTCTGAAAGAGTATCCATCCCAAATTGGAAAATGCCTTATCTAGATGCATTTTTAGAGTCATTGATCCAAGAGAAAGACAAATTGATTCAGATGGGAGTGCTCAATGCCTCCAAGAATTAGGCCCTCTTAGCTGGATACTCTGGGAATTGCACAAGAAAAAGGGAAGAAGAGAGGAAAGGAGAATAAAAATGTTGATTTGAATTCAAAGGAGAAGAATAACCCTTCCAATGGAGCCTCATGTTCCGATAAGAACAAGAACAAGAAATTGAGAAATCTCAATGCTCTTATTGTATGAGATGCTTTCATCCAGAAAGTCATTGTATGAAGAAGACCATTGCTTAAATGGAAAAACTCCTTGAGCAACACAATATTTCCCTCCTTGAAGGTGCAAGGAGGAATAACTCTAGAGAAAATTATGAAGATCATGATGAGACATGCCATGCACATAAGGATAGCTATTAAAAATCACATGCCTTCCTCATTGATTCATGAGCCTCAAATCATATGGTTGCATCCAAAAAATCATTCTCTTCATTACAAACTAGTGATGGTTCGAATATTCACATGGGTGATGACAGCCAAATTCGAGCTGAATGAAAGGGATCTATCAAGTTAAAACATGGAGTGTTCATAAATGTACTCTATGTTCCCTCATTAGCTGCAATTTTTTTTATCTATATACCATATGGCACAAACTGGCTCACCAAAGCGAGTAGTATTTGGTCCTGACTTAGTGGAGATCACAAATATCTCAACTTGGAATACTATAGCGAAGGGTGTTGCAAACCATGCCTCCAAGGCATATGAATTCTCACACTTTCTGCCATACTCAGATCCAATACAATATCAACTGTCATTCGAAAGGGGAGGTAAAAACATTATATTTACACCTTTTGTTAATGATGTATTGTCTAATGTTACAGATTCAGAACATGAGGAATGAGATCAACATGATCTTGATTGATATTGAGCCTCAAGAGGATCTAGATCCAAATCCAATTCCTATTCCAAATCAGAAGCTTAAATGGGCCCAAAATATCATTGAAGCAGCTGGGAATGTTGATGGGGATCCATATGACAGAAGAAGAATGAGGTTCCAGTATCATAATGAACATGTTGCACTTTCTCATTCAGTTTCACTTCCTTCAGTGAGGTGAAACACGCTTCCTGAGAGATACTTCTTAAAGGTGAGGACTGATCCACAATTTGGCCCATTGAAGAACAAATTAGATCAAGTCACTATTCCTCCAGAAAGAAGAGACAAAGACAACAAACCTTATCCTATCTATCATCATATTGGAAGACAATAGAAAAGTTCACATGCACAGTCCCAGGATGTTGATGCACAAAAGAACCAAGATTCTGCATTACTGCTCCACAGAGTTGCAGATTGTAGAAATTTATTCACAAGTTTTTGCTCGAAGAGAAATATTTTCTCTAAGTATGGAAGCTTGTTTCCTGATTTCCTGCTTATTTTGAAGGGGGGTGGGGGGGTTTCCCATAAGTTTTTCCCCATTTTCCTTATTTATTAATCAATATTTTATTTCATTTAGATTGTATGGGTGACTTATTGGCCCAATTTCCAGGGCCCAAGTTGTCCAAAGTTAGGATTAAGGGGGGGTGTTAGGATTAATTAATCCTCCCTTCACCCACATAAGTCTATTTTATTCATTTACCCTAGATTAGGAGGTCATAATCACCCACCAGTACATGGGGGACACACCTAAGGGTCATCTGCTACTTATTGCACCTGATTGTATAAGTTTAGGAGCCCTAGGGACCAATCCCTACATTATAGGATCTCACTCTAAGTGCCACCAGTAGTCACCTTCAGTTGGTTGTGGTAGGTAATTACTCATGCTCAATTATGCTTCAATTAAAATCAATTAGATCATAGTCAGTTAATATTAGCGCCAATTTGCATGATTCATGGGAGTGCAGGTTCCTTTATACACCTACCCTCACCTACCATCATCAGTTAACTGATTGTAGACTGATTTGGTTATACGGAGTTAACTAGCGAGCTCCAACTGTGATTATTTACATCTTATCCATAGTATTCAAATTCTATTTATTGTACTCCCATTGTATTATTGATTAATTAATGAAGATTAATGTTATGATAATTTGAGCAATACTTGTCCGATTTGTGTGAAATTTATGTCATGAATATGTTGTTCAGTTTACATTGATTTGATAATTCCACTGTATACTTCTTTTCAAATAGCTCTCATGGTTCATGAAATTTAACAAGAGGTCCCTACACAAGCATAGGAATGAAAGAAGTAATGGGAAACCAAAATAGAAAGAAAATAATAGTTCAACATACCCCTAGGATGATCACTAGAAACCACCCAATAGTTCTTCTCTCTCCACGCCACTATATTTCTTGTATAAAAATATTGATCATCATCATGTCAGGGTTTAATGACAAAAAAATCTAGTGAAAGAACATAGTGGTGAATTGCACTTAAATATGTCAAATTCCATGAGAACTTATTTGGGGAAAATGTGAAAAGTAAATAACTAAACGAAAAGTATCTTATCAAACAAAAATGATAAACTAGGAAATTAAAGACTACTAATTGATGTGACTAACCAAAAACAAATGCACGACCTATGACTAACAAAGAATCCTACTCCTACTTTTATAAAATAATAAAATGAGATCATGCAGGATGTCAATTACTATAAAGGAATAAATCACTAATTCCATGATGATTATTATTTGATTTCTGAGTATTCTCAAAAATTAAATCGTGAACAACCAAAACAAATGTAGATTTGGTCATGAGGATTAGAAAAGAAAAATTTGTCCTAATTGAAAAAATAAGATGAAATGTAGATGAAATAATATTGAACTAGTATGATGGGAAAATTTATCAACCCACGAATCCAAAATGTAATCCATGAAAATAAGACTAGGATTCCCCTCATCCACTTCAGCAACCATGTTGGACTGATTTGAAATAAGGCACTCAATATCATTAATTAAAACACCATCCATTACTTTATCATTATTATCTTCCTTGATGTCAAATTTCTCATCATTGATTGATTCTACAAAAATGGATTTAATTTCATTTTCAGGATTAGTACTTATGAGGGATTCATCGATTTCATCATGATTATATCGCTTAAGGATAATATAAGGACATTCATCATAAAAAAATTGAAAACTAACTTGAGATGCAACATAGATTTCATGAATGGTATGCTCATGATTATTATCAACAAATTCATTAAAAAAATTGTCATGGATCGATGGAGGGTTTTCCATAAAAACATAAGATTCAAACTCAATGGTAGACTCATGAAAAACATGGCTCTCTCCCATAGCCAGAAGGGATTGAGCATCTTTGTTGTGAATTGATGGGACAATGAGAAACTTCACAATATTATCGATCACAATGTAATCTGAGTTTAGAGATTCATTATCTCTAGGGACATGACAAACGTCCTCAAGAATGTTTTTTCTCTCCTCCTTACAAGGATCAAGTTCCTCCCTAATATGATTAGTCACAAGGAAATTTTATGAAAGGGGTTGATTTACGAATGAGATATTTTGTTGAAAATTACAAGCCTTGTCTTCAATTAAGACCTCATCTTGCACGTGAGGGGGACATGATATACTAAGATGAGGTGACATGAAATCTTCATGAAAGACATGCTTGGAAAAGGTTTGGAACATATCATCCTCAATAGGAAGGAATTTGTGAATATATTGCATAGGAGGCGTAAGTGTTTTAGGGACATAAATTGCATTCATGATCATCTCATGAAGAAGTCTTAGGGTTGGGGATACTAATCAAGAGAAAAATTGTGGGGCATATCTTCGAACCTCTTATGTTTATGCTCGATCTTTTATGATCTTATGGATTTTGATAATTTCTCATAAGTATGGGGATTATGGTTCTCCTCATAGAAGATGCACCAATGAGGTTTAGAATTATCAAACATCGTATTGAAAACATCAAATAGTTTACCCCAATCCTAGATGGAATGGTAAGGTAAATAATCAAACCACATGACATCTTTGCACCAAAATGTAAGTGAAAAAATGCATATCATTAGAGTATGATCATAACCGTAACTCCTGAGGAAATTTTTGAAAAATATTCAGATATGATCATTATGGATTTCATGAGGAAGGCCTGTGAATTGAGGAAGGTCACATATTCACTCTATATTTATGGGTAAAAATACGGGACACCTGGCACATCGATAGGATTAACATAATTCCACTAGATACTAGCCATGATTGGTCAATAACAACTGTTTGAAAGGATGGCTAGACAAATGTTAACTCAAGGATTGGATCTAGGAAGATTCAAAGAAATAGAGGAACATTTGGTATCCCCAGTATGGTCACCATTTATGTTGATGCTCAAAATGACATGGTTCAAGTAACAACATGGAAAACACCCTTGGAAGGTTGGTCAAGGGGAAAAGAGGGATGGAAACCTAGGTTGCGTTTACATCCCTTGGATAGATAGGATCCACAAGGTTCATTAATGGCATTAAATACATAAGTGAATGAAAGCATGATAAAAAGTGCGTTGGTAAATACTAGAAAACCTTCAAAACAACAATGCTATTCCATTAATGAAACTAAATACAACTTATCCAAACATGTGTTCATTAATTTGTAAAAGTGTAATTGACTAACTAATTTATTGGACGCAAAGAAATGAATGCAAAATATTTACAAAAATGAAATATGCTTATGCAATCAATTTCCTAAAACAGTAATATTTAGTCGTTAGTACAAGTATGTGGAAATAATTAATGCTTTTCTAACACCAAGGAATATTAAATAAGGAATATTAAATAGTTGTTATAAATGTACATAAGTAATCTGTAATTTATTTAATTTCATTTTTTTTTAAAGGCATATAAGAACATAGTTCCATTAATGAAATATTTGTTACTTCAAAAGATAAATCTTACGTATTGGTCACAAATTGAAAATTAATTCATTAATTATAACTGTTAGCATGAGGTAAAAGACTGAAAAACCGTGCATGGTGGCTACTTTAGACTGAAAAATGATGTGTCAGAAACACTAACGACTAAAGATATAAATAAAAGTTTATGCATAATTAGTAAAACATAAATAATATGTACATGTTAGTAGATGGAAAATAAACAAACATATAATATTCACATTCCACTTTATTTACATATAATACAGTGTCTGAAATACAGAAGGCATAAAAATAACAATGATGTTGAATGAAAAAGAATGAAGGAAAGAAACAGATATGCCTAAATAAGAATTTTGTTAATGGAATGAAATTTGACTGCCATCTAGTACAATAAGTTGTGTTCGGTTTAAACCTTAAGAACAAGATTTTTAAGAGACTCTACACAACTCTTTATATTCCAGGTTCACTCAGGTGAAACTGAGACAATTGGAGTACTCTCTACTTAGATTTTGTTGACAGTAACATCCGCACATGAATACATTATTCATAAAAGTATAGGAAAGTACAAATGTGTCCATGAAAATAAAATGTAGTTTCAACAGAAGAACACTCTTCATTCACCCTAATGGATGGACCTGAAATGTAGTCTTACTTGTAATTGTTTCCTCTTAGGTTCATGGATAACCGAGTATTAAAGGGAAAATGGAGTAATAGAACCTAGGAGTACTCGAATATTATCTTGGTTGCAAGATCCTTGTTGCAATAGTTGTGTCATGATTTTAAAGGATGTGTGTTGGGTAGGTGAAATGTTTCGACTGCCTTGGAAGCTGAAAAGTTGCTACATGTTTTGGCATTTAGTCTTATCATATTCATTTGAACGAGTGTGAGCTGCAATAATCGATACTCACACTCAAACGAAAAATGGTGGATGCAGAATATAGAGGGTTGTGTGGGCATGGTTTCCATCAACAAAGCTTGATTCTTAGGGACATCCTCCTTTATTACTCATAGAATTAAGATTTTGGTGTTCCTCATGTAAAAATTTATAGATATTATGAAAACCAATTGTATATTAAGTTTGGATCGACATGTGCTTGACCTTTTGGTTTTTGCATTGATCTTAGAACCAACAACAATAGCCATGAAATTTTAAATTTCTTGAAAGGCTACTCGACTGTCATATATACTACATTATATCTAAAAGAACATTGTTTCGTTCATATTTCCATCAATTCCTCCTAAGAAGATCATGCTCCCTGCACAAGAAAGAATTTGCACACTGAATTGCACCTTCACCAATAGTTGATCAATGTAAGATTTTGTGACTTGATTAACCATTAAGAAATTATGATATGGAAGCACTATCTCATCCTCCAAATGAAATGACAAGCCCATTTGTTGTGATGTCTAAGCACCATCCCTAGAAGCAAGGAAGTTTCTATTTTACCTCCTGTTTCTAATTAGAGGTAGTGGATTTATAACTCCTTTTTGTGGCTGCCCCAATAAAGCATTACACATGTTTTCATCTTTGTCATTGTATTGGGCATACCATTTTTTGCATTTTTGCTTGAATTTATCTAGCTGTGGTGCATACTATGTGTTGGCCAACATCCTCATAGTAGTGGGTCTTTTGAATTTAGGGTTAAATACAACGAGTAGACTACATGTTTGCAATGACTATGGATTTACCCTATGTTTGGAGTTAGTGTTGTTGCTTGTGGGTGTTATCCCCCTTTTTATTTTACTTCCTCTTGTTGCTCGTCCGTGCCTTTGCTCCATCATTCTCCAAAACTGAAACGTTCAGTTTTACTACACGTAGATGCTACATTTATCAATGTTGTAACATTCCTCTATTCATTGAGCCGCGTAGTATATAGGGTTTTTATTTTTCTCATTTTTTATCATCTTTTATTTAAAAAGTAATGTGAAAGGGCATTGGAAGAGGGGGTAAAGGACTAAGGAGAAATTAAAGGGTTTTAAGAGAAATAGACTAGGGAGAAAAATATTTTATTTTATTTTTATTAATATAGTAAAGGGAACATGAAAGGGACATAATGAATAAAGGGAAATAAATGCGGTAATTTAAAAGGGTAAAAGGGGAAGGATATGGGAGAAACCCCTTTTTGAAATAACAAAAATTGGTAACTAAACATAAGAACAAATGGGGGAGTAAAGTTTTAATATAATGAAGGATATTGGATTTTGTTCTGCGATGAGAGATTTGGAGAAAAAAATTGACTTTTCAGGATTAGGCATGACAATGACACTAACATATGCATGCATATGAAAATTTATTGAATGAGATGAAATTGGACAAATTCAACTGATAAGACCAAAGAATCTTACTTGCCAATATTTCAACTAAGTGCCGTATGGGTTAAATGGACACAGTGTTGGTTTGTCCAACAATACTGAGAGGAGGGGGTGAATTAGTTTTTCCTTTATTTTCACTCTATTAAAAAAAATTGGTATATAATCACAAATTAAACAATGAATCAAACAAGTAAATAGATAATTTTATCGTGGAAACCTCAAAGAGCAAACCACAAAATCAACTTCATTAATAAGATGAATTTTACAAAATTGTTTTTGCAAGCAACAACTTGTTGGAGACACCAATCCCCAAGTTTCTCAGCTCCAACTGAAGGATGCACCAACACCTTGTTTTATGCATGCTCCAACAGATAAGGATGCGTCAACACCCTATTTACCAGCTAATACTGGAAGGAGGATATAACCCCATGTAGGCTTATAGCCTGTCCTAGCACCACCCTTCCACCCTAATTTGATTTCATCAGATTTCCATATCTTCTCTTACTAGTTCTTCTTCACTTCCTTAGCCTATGTCTTTTTTTGCTACCTCATTGATATAGACTGCAGAGACATCTTCTTCCTCTCGAAATTATGCTTATAAATACTTATTAGCATGTCTTCTTATTGAACCATTGTGTCTCTTCATCATCGTATCCATTCTTCAAAACCTTTTCATCAAATGCATTTCTTCATTCTGGAAACACACGTCTCTTCACAATTATGACCTTTAATGAATTATTTTTCTATGTTTAATTACTTCTATGTTCACTGAAAAGTACTTCTCTGTTGATTGAAAGTTTCTTCTGATTTATTATATCTTTGTTTATTTATAGGTCAATAAATAGCATACTCTTGTTTATTATTTTTAATCATTTTAATCATGTTTAATAATAAACATTTTGTTTCTCTTAGTTAAATTTAATATTCTTGCAACTTATCTTATCCCTATAATAACTTTTTGTAGGCATATTAATTATTCTAGTAGCTTATCCCTGTATTAATTTTCTGCAAGCATATTATTTTTTTTCTCTCAATTTGGCAGGTTTATATCTCACACGTGTGATCACCAGATGGAAATTGAAACCATGTGTAGATGGAAAAGTTACCAAGGAACACATTCATACAATTTTGATGAATTTATTTGCACAAGGATAGCCTTTGGTGTGCATTTCCAAATTGTCTCACAAACTTCATGTGTTTAACATTTAGACAGGAAAACATACTTTTTCTCATATTGGAAGGCTTATCTTTCACACGTGTGACAACCAGAGAAAAATATGAGACCATGGATGGATGGCCAAATCACCAAAGAACAGACTCATACCTTTTAATAAATTTATTGGCACAAGGAGAGAATTTGGTGGGCATTTGCAAATGGCCTTTTGTCATATGGTTTTAACACTTCGACAATTTTATCAAAACCTAGGTTTACTAAGGTTATTTTTTCTTTTACCAATATTGAAATATGAAGCATCCAGAGGATGGGAGAAAACATGTTGATTCCATCCATGCCAATTTCATCCTCTGAAACCTCATCCTCTCTTCTTGTCAGGCATTTTCTAGAGTTACAATGCAAATAATGCCAAATGGCACTTTTGGAAGGCTAATAACTCCACCTTCAGAGATTGTTTGGAAAAAATAATAATATGGATAGTTTTACAGGTCAACATTATAAATTCCTATACTCCCACAATAATTTAATCCATCAAACACAAAAAAATGCCATGCATTTTACAGAGGCCGCTTAGGCAATTTTACCAACATATTTTATACTTAGTCAAATTGTGCCATCTCTACGGTGGATTTTTTATTTCACCAAAAAATCGAACCAATGATACCAAATGATGTAATACATCTCACTGAGCACAAAAAAATTGGTTTCACCTTTAGACTCATCATCATTTGACCTAGGCAAGCATTTTTACTGAAAACTACAAAATATCTTGAAACTCCACTTTGGAAGACCTATAGTTTTGTCTTCAAACACTCTTTAGAGAAAATGATACCATGGTCAGATAAACACTTCAACAAGATATAGCTTGACACTCTCAGATAATTTTTACTATGAGATATGGCAGGCATTTTCCTGAGGCAACTTGGACTAGTTTCACCGAATTTCCATACTTTTACATAATGATGTCAGATTGTAATAATTACTTCATGATAGAACTAGAAAATCATCATATGTATTTGCAACCTCATCACACATGCCACATCATCATGCATGCCATGTCAACACCTCTTTTGTTATTCCTTTGTTTACTCTTTTATCATTCACTAAGTTTTCCCTTTCTTCATGTCCTTTGTTATATTGTTGTTATTAATGAACTCCTTTGACATCAATGACAGTAACACTCAACAAACAGAATTTGGAAAAAAGGAAATGGCTATGACTGACGCATAAATGTGGACTTAGTGACACTAACCCCATGACATGGTGAAGCATATAGAGAGAAATGACAAGCTATGATGCGTGATACCAACTTGAACATGACGATACTTATAATGACACTTTGTGGGAAAGGTGTGAATACCAAATGATGACGAAACTGACTAAAATGAGTACAAATGGGAAGAGCACATCACTCTCATCACGATGGTTCAATTAGAATGATCATGCGGTAAATTTTAATATGCACGTCCTAGTTATTATGTCAGACGCTTTGGAATACGACGATGTTGGGAATCAACACATGCCAATTGTAAAATGTTGATTTGAGAATGGTTACTTGGAAGGTGTTTTGACTTTTGTTTGCAAAGAAAGATGGAAATATTGATCTTTTGACAATTTTTTTTGATAGCTTTTGTCAGTGTCACATGTAACATACCCATGTGATGCTAGGCACATCAAATAGACTAGAAAGCATAGCACAAATGGACATAATTGAAATAAATAAATATATATATATATATANATGTTTGATAAGGTAACATATGTAGATTTGTATGTTAAATGGAAACAATATAAATGTTTCATGTGCATGTGCAAGGAATCGAAAAAAAAGTTGCATAATGATCAGTCCAGTAGGCTTTGGAGACATTGAATACAACATCACTATTCTCTAGATTTGTCCAAAAATGATCAATCATAGAGCCAGTATTGGTTGTTGTTTTTGTTGTTTTTAATTTTAATCCATTAGTTTCCATGAATGACTCTTTTTTTTGATGTCATGCCGTGCAAGGCGTTGATGTTAAAATCACCAAGATTCAGAAGCCATGTATTTTGTTGGTTCTTTAATAGGATGGAATCCAAAAGGCTAAAAAGATTGTTAAGTGGAGCATGTGGTCTATTGTAATCGTTCACTAGATTGAAGTCACTATAGGAAAAATTGAATTCAACAAGAATTTCTTCAGTGTACTTTGTTGTATAATTTTTCAGCTAGGAAGCACTATGTTTTTTACAAGTGTGATAATTCCATGGATTGAAAACGCTGCTAAAGAATCATATTCTTTTGTAAGGATTGCTTCTTTGGGAGGTAAATGCACATGTGTTTCTTGGAGGCTTAGTATGTTTGCCTGCATTAGCTCATTATCATTTATAATATCATCATTATGCAATAGCAAGCTTTGTTGTTTTTTATCAACATATAACCAAAGGACCGATATTTTTTATTGAATGTAGTGCATATAAAAATTGCCAATGCCCATGGTTTTGTAGTATATATCCATTTCAACAACAACTTTTTGACAGCAACTTTTTGTAGTATGTCCTCGACTGCAGGTATTTATATTTCCAAGAAACATTTTTATGAATATTATTTTGATAGGTGTCCAATTGTGAATGATTTCATGTGTATACAGATGTTACATATAAACTCATTCGATCAATCCAACTTCTGGATTCACAAACTCTATCAATACAATATCAATAGTTCTTTGTGTGTAATATCTAGATATTCACCATTTTAGAAGCCATCTTCGATCACATAATTGCCTCCGACCAATTCAACGGGCATATTATTTTTTAGCGTAATTGTAGAACGAAATTGCATTGTTTTGTGTTCAATGTGTTTTCTTCAATTGGATCAATTTTCCTGTCATGCACTATTAACGTAAATGCCTCTAATTGCATAATTGGCAACATTCTTCTATTTTGTTCTTGAACATCTTTGTTACTATGAAAAAGCTTAGTCTTGGATCCATTGGTGGTTATCTGTGGAAATGCTTGTTTAGAAAATCAATGTCATTCTTTGTCTGAGAGCATGTCCTAATTTCATTTAGAATAAATACAAATACTTTGTCTTTTTGCCTCATCACCTTTTTTATCTCATAAAACTTGATGCTATTTGGCCAAAAGCTATATGGAATTTTTTGTCGCTAGAATTTGGGTTGTTCAAAAATACAAGAATTGTGGACAGGTTGTGCTTGATAGAGGTCCCCACAAAATATGATGTCTAGAGCTCCAAATGGATTTGTTGGAGTGTGCATAATTTCTTGTATTCTTTTGTCTATGTTGTACATCATTTGATATCAAATTGAGGACACTTCATATGCTAGCAATAATCGAAGTTGTTGGTATTCTTTTGTTAATAGATCCAATGTGTTCAAAATTAGTGGGAGCATATTCAATGAGCTTAATGGGATCCATAAATTTGAATAGACTATGATTCCATTTGCATTGTATGCAGCCTTCCTAGTAAACACAACTATAATTTTGTTCGAAGGATCGCTTTGGATATTTTGGTTATAAAAGTACAATAATCCATCATATAATGCCTTTGTAGTAAATGTTTTCTGTTAGGGTACACAGGGTACTCCCAAAGGACCGAACACCAAGAATAGCCGCTTCACACAAACAGATCACAGATCAATACACCAATGTTTGTCACATGGTTAAAACCCTCGAGAGGGAAACAGTCCACGGCCCCGTCCAAATAGCTACTTCGAAGCAATTTACTATGCAAAAGAAAGAAAGTTACATGAGCTTCTCATAATTGATCAACTAGCCAAGGACCCTTTATGCTCTTTAAATAGGGATCATAGACCAATCGGGTGTTAAGCCACGGATCAATGGTAGGTATGATCTAAGAGAAGTTGAACCGTCGGATCACTCTATGTCTAGAACATATCGTGACCATCGGATTAGAATATTTACAAATGCATACTAAAGAAACACACTTTTACCTAACGGATATATTACACAAGTTGATCTTAACTAACTCCTAAGTGTCTAAATATCCTAACATTTTCCTTGTTCCTACTCCTCCTGTAAAAAATAGATAGAATGGCATGTTCGGGTTGTTTTTTTTTCTTGTAATGATTTCTTTAGTTATTAATTGTTGTTCCTCGTTGATTTTTCTTCTAATGTCATGGTACTCATTTGTGCCTATAAGAAGAACCGTTTTATTTGTCAAATTTCAAGTGATGCTATGTTGCATTTGTTGCAATGGAGTTCTATGCAACAGGCCATGTTGAATGCCATACTTTTCAAATTCAAGCTCGGTTGCCTCTTTCTCTCTTGTTGGAATAGGTGCAAATATTTCTTTAGCCTTGGATACAATGGTTTAAGATGCATAGTCAATATTTCCCCATTTTTTATACTTTTTCTATAAACATTTGTATAATGGGATCTTTTTGTTTCTTACAAGCCATATATGCTTCAAACCATGCTTGATAATTCCCTTTTAGCACATTACCATTGTCTCTATGCAGGACATAGAGCGTCATTTTTTCTCTTGAAAGAATCTTTGGCTCCTTTTTCTTATTGTAATGAATGTATCGTATGATGCATGCTTTGTTTCTTTTTTCTTGTTATTGTATGGATGCATGAATAGAAAGAGAGTATTCTACTAGACAAGTCTCTTCAAGTTCAATAGTTCATGCAATGTATTTATCTATAATTGAAGCACAAACAATGTTCCCAGAATCATCAAGTTATTGTTGCAATAGATTGGTTTCTTTAGCATGAATGCTCTTTTGTATTCAATTGAAATATTGATGAATATTAATTTTATTTAATTTGAATGCAAAGGCAATGAAATTACAATGTGCGCTACTTCTCTACTGGACATTTGTTGCATGTTTAAAAGCGCATTTCCAAGTTAATGTATTGTTTCAATTTTATGTCATTATCACAAAGACATTGTTCTCTGATTTTATTGAAAGCATTGGACATAGTTCTATCTATATTGGTTATATAAAAGATAATATATCTTGCTGCATCATAGTGTTATCGGAAATTCTCAATGAATGCGGACAAATATTGTTTCTCTAGTTTACATGGGGAAAATCTAGAACAAAAAGTCACAACGATGCATCTTTTCCCTAGATAATTGAACTACTTGAATGTTAATCTTTCCTTCAATTTTGAAGGTCGTCCTTGACTTATGGATCCTTTCGCGGTCATTTGTACCTACAAATAATGTGAAGAACAAGACAAAAAATGAAAGCAACAAGATAATTCAATGATCTATACTAATAGTCAAGGAGAAAAGTAATGAACGATCGATATTGTCACAAATCGTTCATGGAAAATGGGAACATGTTTTATTAATAATATAAGAGAAGAAAGCCACAACCAAAGATTTGATGTTGAAGCCTTGTTATCACAATGCCTTTGACATCACTTTCAGATACACACTACAAGATTTACAAGCCTCACTCACAACTACAGTCTTTTCCTCCTATACCAGCAATGATTCCAGTAGCATAAAGGTGCTCTCTTGGTTCTCTTACCTCCCCTTACCTATGACGGGAAGCTTGTATATATAGGCCAAAGGAAGCCCAAAGGGGTTGAGATATTTTGGGACAAAGGTGAGGAATTATCCCTAGAGGCTAGGGGCATGAACGCCACCTACTCCAAGTAGTTGGGATAATCCTCCACGAGGAATTTCATCTAGAAGGTTCTCGAAATTTTATCTTTTTACCTTTTTGATAGTGTTGATGCTCCTTGTACATGGGAAAGCTGAACTGACGCTCTTTTTCTTGAGTAAATAAGTGTCGTCAACACACTATGTCGGTAGGAACGAGGTGTCAGGAAGGTTTTACACCCTATGTCATGAGGCAAGGTGCGTTAAACCTATTAGAATTGGGAAAAAATATCTTCAAAAGGTGTCTTGGCGATATCACTTCAGGGGATTAAGTATAGAAACCAATTTTAGGTGTAACAAAATGCCCCCCAAAATATGAATCGAGAAGGATATTATAGGTGAAATGCTTTGCTAGATGTGATCTAGAATCATAGGAAAAAGAGTGGCAAGTGAAGTTTTGTCATAAGACAAGTTACAAACTATCTAACTCAAATCATGGATGCTGACCAATACACTACAAATCCATGTATAATGACCATGTCATGGCTACCAACCATACACTATAGAGCCATGATCGATAAGACTTAAATCGAGACATAGATATGGAATATACACTGTAGATCTATGTCATCTTGACCCAAGTTTGAGCATAGCCACCAGACATACAATGTGGATCCATGCAAAGACTCAAGAAATACTCCATTGCAGCCTGAAGATAAGCACATATTCAAGCAAATACCTAACCATTCAAGGTCTTCATTCCAATCCAAAATAGTATGGTTCTATCCATGTGAATAGATGTCATGATGTTGAACATGGTAGAACCCACTTGATTACTAGTCATTGATGTAAACCATTAACAAGTGCGAGGGAAATCACCATTAATGTAAATGATTCCCAAGGTACCCTAGTACATTCCTTTGAATGTGAATAGACAAGGTGAAGTCGAAAAATCACCACAATCTTTCGATCAGAGGCCAATGATGAAATCCCACTGTCAAAAGCGAGGGAACTTGGCATTGAGGCATGCGGGATTCAAGGTACTTGACTGGTTTCTAAGACTAGTTCTTGGATGATGTGTTGGATTTTATGGGATTAGACTCATCAAAGGAGGGCCATAAATTTTCCTCCATCGTCGACACAAAACTTGAAACAAAGGTTATATTGAAGTGATCACGATATATGAACAACCATAGGAATGACTTAGATATGACTGACTCGAATGAAGGTAAAGTAACTGCAGAGTTAGACTGTAGTAAAGACTCACTTTGAACATCGAACGACATGACAAGTGACTTGTAAGCATTGAATCGATTGGGGAAAATACTAGACATAATGCAAAGGGATGACAATGCATTCTTTGAATTGACTCCATGGAGTTAAATTACTCATGAAAGTGGATCGATTCAATGACAAGCTGAATACCCAACTGTTTGTATGAAAATGCATACAGGTGCCATGTTCAAAGGTGCATGAAGCTGCCACCAATACAAATGAAAGGTATTCCCCATTCCATTAATTTCCCCATCACAATGGATCAGTACCTTTTTGATTTTTTACGAGCTTGAAAAGGCTAACAAATGCTCGGTATAGCTCATCAGATGGTGAGTCCATTCTCATATATTTTATGAACTTGAGGAAGGACATGTTCATTCCAAAAGGTGTCCTTTAACGTTTAATTTTACGATTTCTAAGAAGGCAAACTCACTCGTCGTTATTTAGAGAGTCTGAAATGACTAAGAATACTCCTAAGTGGACTTTTTCATAGATTTAGTCCCCAAGGTATGAAAAAATATAAACTGATACCTAGGAGAACTCTTATAGTCACGATGAACTAGAATATACATTTTTCGTAAATGAGTCTAACCGGACCGAAAAAGGGATAAAATATCACTGAATAGACGACCTTTCAAGTATTTTTACAAGTGTGAAAGAATCAATTTCACTTGGAAATATTTTCATATTTAGGGAGCTTGACAAGATCTTAAAGATGGCTCCATGGGGTTTTCCTTTTTCATAATCCATTTTAACGAGTTTGGAAAAGTGGTAAAAGCACACTTGATAACTTTTCACTGGACTTTTAACGAGCACATTGAGGGTATAAAAGGCACTCGGTGCTTTTTCAACTTAATTTAGATTGTGAAAAAAGAAAAAAAGAAACTCGATCGTAGCAAAAAATTCCCAATAATTCCCTAAAATCTTCAAAAACGACATTAGAATATTTTAACCATGAAAACTGTAGGAAAAACATTATGAAAACCCATAACATTTAAATATTCCACTAATTATTTCCAATTAATAATAAAAAAAATATTCAAATAGTGAAATAGTAATTTTTTTTAACAATTGTGTTTTTTAACCATAGAGTTAGGATGAAAATTGTGTTTAGGAGAGGAAATTGTGACGGAGATTCTGAGAGCTACAAGCATCCGTTCATCGAATCGTCAGAAGCATGTAAGATATAACACCTCGCCCTTCCTTTTCACAGTTGAGAATTTGTTTTTTATCATGCGTTTTAAGTGTTTTGGGAGAGTATTATAAGGAGGAATGTGTGCACATGGTGTCTCTCTTCTCCCTTTCGGGAGGTGCCAGCGCACTCCCTAAAAGGGGAAAGTGCATCAGAGGTGTTCTGTCTCCTAGGAGAGACAACGTTGTCACTCTGTTTCCTAAGATAAAGGGCGTCAATAGTCGTGTCTCTCCCAAAATACAAATTTTAAGCATGAAACTTAAGTTTTGTTTCAATTAATGGAATCTGATGGATGCCTTGTGGATGTTCCACAGGTGTTTGATTCACAAAATGGTGATTTGGAAGGAGCACAAACACGAGCTAGATAATTCCCAAGTGAAAAATGACCCAATGAATGTGAGGGCCCTAAGGGAGTGTGGACTGTAAAAATACTTCAGGGTTCCAAGGATGAGATCCCATGTGTGTTTGTTGGATCATCTGATACGGGATTGGGAACAGGATCAACAACATTTCCAGGTTAGGACCCATGTTATGACAATTGATGTCAAGGGCATCTATTCTATGAATGGACTATCCCAGAGAGGGAGTCCAGTATAACTTACAGGTCCTAGTGGAGGAGACATTTCCATTGATGACCTCATATATGAGTATTCTGTAGTCGAGACGAGGTACCAAGGGGGGAAGATCCCGATTAAACATATCGTGGACTGACCATTGAGGACTGTGGCCTTCACTATAGAGAAGGTAACAAGTAGTGATATTATCACCAGACTACTTGAGTGCATATGGTGTATGATTTGGAATGCATATCTCCTACCATATGCAACTTGACTGAGGGGCTACTGATAAGCCTCAAATATCAACTCACAAAGTATCAACGGGGTGAGTTGAAGCAGTTTGGCTACGAGGTGGTAGTGGTATCATTCTTCCTAGAGAGGGTTCCCTTGCTATGTCCACGAATGCCTCTCAACATATTGGAGACTAAGGATCCACAGATGTTGCAGTGGGTCGAGGCTATGGCTCGTCACGGAGGGGTTGGAGGGCCCATTGTGACCTACGGTTCCATGTTTTTCTGTTGGTTACGAGGACAACTATTGATGGTCGAGGACTACGCATATGCATGGACTGAGTTCNCGGAGGTGTTGGAGGGCCCATTGTGACCTACGGTTCCATGTTTTTCTGTTGGTTACGAGGACAACTATTGATGGTCGAGGACTACGCATATGCATGGACTGAGTTCAGAGGTGACTCTGACCTTTTGTTTCCTGAGGGCGAGCAGTGGGATGACCGAGGTAATAAGGATACTACCACATTGTGCTTTTTGTTTTATATCATATTTCATTTTTTTTCTTTTTATTTTTGGTGATACTAAGACATATCCTTCAATTTTGCAGAGATAGGTCCATCAAGACCTACGGGGGACTCTCCTATCGAAAGGTGAGGGGTTTTCAAAGATATAGCTATAAGGAACATAAAGGCAGAGGATGAGATTCAAGAAATTGAAGATAACCTTCAGATGCTACCTGTGGGGGTTCCTGACATTTCTATTGATGACCTTCCTAGGCATTAGCAGTTCCATACCGTAGGAGTGTTAGAAAGTTGGGAGGCTACTCTGTAGAGTGGCTCTGACTTTTATGTGTTATCATGAGAACACAGATTAGTCTAGAGTGACTCCATTTTTTGTATTGTACACATACTGAAAGCTTCAAAGCGTTAAATTTTGACCTCTTGATGTACTAGAAACTTGATGGTTCTAGATTTTGGGTACACCGGAAGCCTATGGATCTCGTTTTTTGTCTCAATATCAATTATAGATAAAACACTCTTTTTACATATAAGTGTGTTTATGTGATGTGTTATGTGCATGAATGGATACCTATATGTGTTTGCTTTTATGATCTTTTATTTGTGATCAACAATTAAAAATGAATGTTTAGACATGAGCTAAGTACCAATCCAAAACATAGTTTACTAATGAATCAGCCACTGCATTTAAATGTCTTGGGATCTGATGGTAGTATACATACTCAAAAGACCTTTCTAAAATACATACTCTCTATAACATACGAAGAAGTAAGGGGTTACAGATGGTGTAGACCTGGTTTGGATGATGCACAACTAACTTTGAATCTAGATAAACCCTAATTTGACTCACATCACTAGTTAAATATTTAGTTAACAAACCAATCACTGCATGATATTCTGGAAGATTGTTCGTAGTGGGAACCAAACAAGTTCCACCCGAGCTTACAAAATCATTGGTAGGGGAATAAAACACCCAAGACGCCGATGCGCTATTCATAGTATAATGGATAACACCATATGCAAAGCCAGAGTAAGTGGTCATATGTCCATTTAAACACAACACTATATAAGCAGGCTTACCTAAGCACATCTTATATTCACAATCCAATATACACACAACACTCTATAAATAATATGTACAAAGTACCTATTCTAGATGACCTAGACATAGTACTTCTTGAGGTAAATCCCATTTTAGGGCTCACCTAGTGGTATTCTATCATAGTTTATCATCTTGTAAGCTCCTTTTTCTAAAACATGAATGACAATGTAAGGCCCATGCCATATGGATTCGAACTTTCCACCTCCCAATTTATCGTGTTTTTGGTCATATGTCAGGACCAAATCACCTTCATTAAAGAGGTGAGGTTGAATGGATTGGTCATACTAAGCTTTAATTCATCGTTTATGTACCTCATTAGCTAAGGTATTATCTCGACGAGTCTCATCAAGCTTTTCAAGTACAAGAATCATTCTTCATCTAAAGTAGTATTGGGTAACAGTTCTATAGCTAGTTTCAGAGAAGGAATTTCACATTCAATCAGGAGAGTTGATTCTAGCCCATACACCAATTGAAACAGGGTGAAGCTAGTAGATGTCTTAACGATATTCCTATAATCCCATAATGCAGAAAACAATTGAAAATTCAAACTGGACTTAGATTTTCCTACCATTCATTGAAGAATAGTTTTCAACACCTTGTTGATGGCTTCAACCTAGACATTGGCCTACGAGTGGTATGGTGTAGAGTTATCATGACAAAAGTTAGTTCAAAACTTTGTTTCAACATAATTTGGTTTTGAAAAAGTGAACCATGATTGGTCACAATGGCTTGAGGGGATTTGAACCTAACAATTATGTGATTGAAGAGAAATAGGGCATCAATTTTTCCATCTTTGGTGTATGTAGCATTTCCTTAGCCCATTTTGTAAAGTAGTCCATGGATATAATGATGTAACCATGCTCCCCAACTGTGGTAGGATTACAATGCATAAAATAAATGCCCCATTTCACAAAAGGGACGACAATGATGATATGATGTAAAGGAGCGGGGTGGGTGCACTTTTTGGATTGAAAAAGGCGGCAGGGTGGGAATTTTTTCATGGCCTCCTTGTAATATTTGAAGATTGAGGGACAAAAGTACCCAACACATAAAATTTTCTAAGCAGTAGCCATCCCAGAAATATGACCTCCACATGTTCCAAAGTGGTTGTCATTCAAGACTATTTCAGCCTCCTCATGAATTAAGAAACACCGCAAAATTGCAACAATGCCACGATGGTACAATGTATCATTGATGATAATGTAGTGCTTGGAATGATGACGGATATGATGAAATTCATCGTGGGTTTCAGTATGCTAATAACATTGATTCTGGAGATATAAAATCAAAGTATCTATCCCTGGCATTTCTTCATATGTCCAAGCAAAAATGTCTCTAAATTCCCTAAAAAGGGTTGTATAAGACCTAAGTTCTGAAGGATAACAATTATGGCCCAAGTGAATATTCTCTACAACTCCAGGTTTTACTAATATTTTGGCTGGAACGATCTTAGTAGTATTACTCAGCTTACCCTTCTAATCAACATCATGAATGAGTATTGCTGACTGAGGTGTAGTTACAATATCATATGAAACCACTGTGTCAAAGTGATCTTATACCATTTGGTAACTGGGAAAGAAAGAGGATTGGCGATGATGGTCTTTCTAGGGCATCTCATCTAAAGACATGAAATCCATGATGGATTCATTCTTACCGAACCACTTGTGAGGATATCTCACATATTGTACGGCTTACTACCTGAATTTCCTCCTACCATGGAAGAAAGACAAGGGGCGACCATGGAACAACCTGTCACAGTTGATCCCTCTGTGGAGTGTGTTCTAGTAGTCGAATAATGAGGAGAGTATTACTATTTGGAGAATTCATCTGCCTCTACCTTGGCACTGGCACAATTACCTCCTTCACATGAATCAAGATTTCATTTCCCTACAGAAGGCCATTCTGGTGCAGAATATTGGGTGTTTTCACCACCCTCAGATGACCCTGTGGCATCATAATTTGGTGCAACTAATCCTTTTTGGGAGACTTCCTTGGGACGAACAATTTCTGAAAATGAAACTACTACTCTATCGTATGCCACCCCCCACCTAATCCGAGATTATTATTACCAAATAATGATTATTTTATGCATATCCATGAGATGGTGTCCAATTTATGCACCAGAGGGGAAATCATAAGAAGGAGAATTCTCTCCCCTTTTCCTAGTCGTTTGGAAAGAGCCACTCCCAAATACCATGCCCTTATTCAGTCTTATTCTTCTACTGCATCCGAAATACCAGTTCAAAGTGTAGTTTCTTATGATCTAGTCCAACCTTCTATCCCTACCCTATCATGTCAATCTCTCCCATCTATTCCTATTTATCCTATGAACCCCGTGGTTAGTGGGCAATCCCCAAAAAAAGTGGTCACCACAACTATGAGAACTAGTTTAAATATTTGGAAGATTGTTTCTTTAGGGAAGCCCATGGATGGACTACCCTCCATGACTGCAAATGTGATTGTTTCTTTATCCTCATCGAGCCAACCATCATGGGTTCAACTGATGTTTAATCAATCTACATGGGGGTACCTTTACCAAGAAAATCAACATGAAATGACTAAACAAAATTACCAACCCATTGTCTCGTGAAATGTTTTTCTCGACATCCCTTATATTGGAAACCCTAATACCCCATGGGGGAAACATAATTGGTCAAATTTCCCTACATATGGAAGCCCATTTTCAAACATGTATGGAGGACCACTTAGAGGCCCATCTAAAGGTCTGCCACTTAGAGGTCCACCATCCATAGGCCCTCCACCTAGAGGTCCATCGCATGGAGGTCCACCATCCAGAAATTCCCCACCCAGTGTTCCACCATTTGGAGGCCCATTGGGAGGTCCACCATCGGGAGCGCCCCCCCCCCCCTGCAAGAAAACCAGGTGGATCTCTTGGAAAGTAGTCACAACCGAACCAACCTATCATTAGAGGGTCATCACCACCTATTTATCAATCTGCTTATGACCCTATTGGTACTCAAATTCCTTATCAATATTACCAATATACACAACCTAATCAACAACTTCCCTTCCTGGATACGCTTGATTTTCTGGATTTGTCATGATTGATCAAGAAGCCTATTCACCATGATCCTTCATGGCTCACTATTCCAGTAAATTTAACTTTGGATATACCCAAATTTGATGACAAACCTAGTAAGGAACCCAAAAACCACGTTATGACTGATCATTTGTGGTGTTCATCCAACTCTCTAATGGATGGTTCTATCTGTTTGAGACGGTTTCAAAGGACTCTGACCGGAACTGCTGCCAAGTGCTATATAGAATTTTCTCAACACTCTTTTTTGGATTTTAACACCTTAGCGATGGTGTTTTTAACACATTTTCAACTCCCAAGTCAATACAAAACATGTACAGAACTTTTGACCTCACTCCATCAAATCACTTCCACCCATATATCTGAACACATACATGAGTGGAGATGGCGACATAGGTTGATTAAAGCCCCCATCTCTAACCAATTACTTGTTGATTGGTTTTGTTAGGATATTTTAGACACTTAGGAGTGAGTTAAGATCAACTTGTGTAATATATCTGTTAGGTATAGTCTGTTTCTTTAATATGCATTAGTATGCATTTATAAATATTCTAATCCGATGGTCACAATATGCTCTAGACATAAAGTGATCCAACGGTTCAACTTCTCTTAGATCATTCCTATCATTGATCCGTGGCTTAACACCTGATTGGTCTATGATCTCTATTTAAAGAACATAGAGGGTCCTTGACTAGTTGATTGATTATGAGAAGCTTATGTAACTTTCTTTCTTTTGCATAATAAATTGCTCCAAGTAGCTATTTGGATGGGGCCATGGACTGTTTCCCTCTCGAGGGTTTTAACCACGTGACAAACATCGGTGTGTTGATCTGTGATCTATTTGTGTGAAGCGGTTGCTCAAGGTGTTCAGTCTTTTGGGAGTACCCTGTGTACCCGAACATGGTATCAGATCTTTTATGAAGAGCTACTTTCGGTTTTGATTAAGATCTGGAACCGGTGTTGCCGAAACTTTGAAAGGGTTTCTGGTTCTAGATTTTCTATGCATTTGTGGCTTGTGGGAGCTATTCCATTGCGTTCGGAGTGTCGTTTCCATTAGGAAAGAGTTTTCGTTTCATCGAAAACTGTTTCCGTTTGTTCTAGAAACATCGATTTCGACAAATTTGAAGGTATAATGCTACAGTGACAAATTTGTTTTTTTTAAATCTCTCATATTTTATCATTTTTATTATTAGATCTTTTCTGTAGTCTCAGACTGTTGCCTTTCCAATTGCATATGCTCTTTGACGTGCACCTTGTGTGATCGCGGCGAATCAGAAACAGTAAGGAATTTTTTTTTTCTTGTCTTCTCGGCTACGTATGCTATTTGCCGTGCACCTTGTGCGATCATGACAAATCAGAAACAGCGAGAAAAATTGAAAACTTAGAATTTTCGGGTAAGCTAACCAAGATCTAACCCATTGTGTGGAAGAAGAAAAAATTTGTTTTTGTTTTTCGTTTTTTTTTTTGTGATTTGCAGGAAAAAAAAGAAAGCACGGAGAACGAGAGAGAAGAGTTAAAAAAAAAACCCGTCCCTCTTTCTATTCTTTTTCGTACCTTTTAAACTTAGCTCACTTGGTCCAAAGTTGCTTTATTCCTTAATAGGTCTTGAGTTCAAGTCTTATTAAGCTACTTTTTAGTGCATGTAATTTATATTTTCAAGTTACTTTATTGTAAAAGTGCATCTCACATAAATAAAATAAAATAAAAAGTGAGTCACTTAAGTCTTTTAATTTATTGCTGCACCATTTAAAAGTAACATTATTGTAAAAGTGAACATCACTTATTCTAGAAAAGTGATTCACTTAAAAGCAACTTTATTGTAAAGCGATTGTCAAAAGGTTGATCTTGGGAAGAGGGGGGTTCTTTTTTTTAGTCGGTCAAGTTACTATCTGCCACATCACTATTGGGGACATCTTCAATATTTTCTTTGATTAAGCATAACTTCATCATCCAGAATCAGTTTTCAGTGTCGTTTTTTTTTAAACTTCATATTTTTTCGAGCTCTTTGCATCCATACAGTTAGTTTCTGTTCTTCTAGCCATTATTTTCTAGTATGGCCGCCCCTTGTGATATTATACTTACAAGTTCTAACTATTTCTCATGGAAATCTCGTATGGAGGATGTTCTACGAATTATGGGACTTTTCAGGATAACCTTAGGAAAAGAAACAGAATCCATTGATGATGATAAAAAAATTAAATGGGAAAATAGATGTGATGAATCTCGTTGATTGATTGGGATGTCAATATCTACTGATTTGCGATTCCACATATCTGGAATTAATGAACCTGATATAGCTTGGAAAAAGTTGGAATCTGTGTTTGGTAAACACAATGAAATTTGGGGTCACCAACTTGAGAATGAGTTGATTTCCTTGAATCCAAATTATTTTTCATGCATTCAAGACTATTTATCTAAGTATAAAACTCTTAAACTCTTATGTGTAGAATGCAAGATTAAGAAAGAAGACAAACAATGTATTTATCATATTCTTTCCAAACTTGGACCTGCATATTTTATTTTTGTATCTACATTCTACTCCATGAAAGAATCCTTGACTGCAGCTAGCTATCAAGAGCCTAGTCTTGAATTCTTTTGTGATTTCTTAATTAGAGAGCAAGATAAGCTCATTCATCTTGGAATAATTAACAATGCATATACATATGGGAAAGCCTTATTGTCCCAATAGAAAGAAAAGTCCAAGCCTCCCAAGAAACAAATTTTTTTCAATAATAAGCCAAACAACAAGGGTCCCAAACCCTCTCAGTCAGCACCTTCTTTAAAAAATGACAAAGGATCCAAGCAAAAAGGAAAGAAGACTGACCGTCATTGCAATTTTTGTGGGAAAGATAATCATGATGAATCTAAGTGTTTTAAGAAGATGGAAGCCTTGGAAGTAGCAATGAAGAAGCACCACATTAGCCTAGATTCTTCTTCAAAATCTAACTCTCATGGACATGCACTTTGTGCTTCTGGTTACTCTTATACCGCATCTTCTTCTTCTACTTCAAATGAATGGCTCATTTATTCTGGAGCATCTTATCATATGGCTAAGGATCAAGCCATGTTTTCTACTATGCATGAATGTAACACCAAACAAATATTTGTTGGTGATGATAGATCTCTA
>LPNX011026024.1:261280-335105 GCA_001517045.1 Pseudotsuga menziesii
AGCAACTTTTTGGCATGAGCGATTTGGTCACTTAAATTATCGCTCATTACAACAACTATGTAAAGACAATATGGTGACTGGTCTTCCAATGGTATATTGCAAGGATGGTGTTTGTTCTGGTTGTGTACTCAGAAAACATCATCAGGACAGTTTTTACAAATGTGCCTCTTGGCACGCCTCGGTTCCTTTGGAGCTTGTGCATAGTGACTTGTGTGGTCATTTTTGATTTGCATCCTTTTCTGGTTTCAAATATTTCTTAACTTTCATTGATGACTACTCTAGATGCACTTGGTTTTACTTCCTAAAACTTAAGAGCAAAGTATTTAACATGTTCTTGGCCTACAACATCCTTGTTGAAAAACAATCTGGTTATCAAATTATTAAGTTAAGATCTGACAATGAAGGAGAATATGTTAACCACAATTTCACTACTTTCTACACTGAACAAGGAATCCAACAACAGCACACAGTTCCATATACACCACAACAAAATGGTGTAGCTGAATGGAAGAACTGCACTTTAAAAGAAATGACTAATTGTATGATCCAATCTAAGGTACCAAGTCTTCAATATTGGGCTGAGGCCATAAATTGTGCAAATTACATAGTTAATCACACCCACTGAAGTTTTATAAGGTATAACACTGAAAGAAGCATGGAGTAAAATTAAACCAGATGTAAGTCACTTTCGTGTGTTTGGTTGTGAAGCATGGGATCACATTCCGGATGAAAAACAGAAAGCATTGCAGCCTAAAAGTGAAAAGTGCATATTTGTTGGATATTTTGAAGATGTACAAGGTTATAGACTTCTTCATCCCCATTCACATGATATAATCATTAGAAGAGATGTTAAATTTGATGAAAATCTCTTGGCTTGCGAGCCTAACTTGGCAGATGTGCCATCTTTGGCCTGCGAGCCTGATTCGACGATTGTGCCTTCTTATTCTTCTTCCAACTTCCTTGACAGGTTTCTAACTCTAGATTCTGATGATGACAGTGAGGATTAAAATACACCTCTGCCTGCTCATGTTCCTCTAATTGCACCAGTACCAATACTTCCTCGATGGGTCCCTTCAACATGTGAAGCATATGGTGATCTTGCCAGTGATCCTAGAGATCAACATCGAACACGTTCTCAGTTTCAACGAGCCTCTTCTCTTTTGGCTCAAGTTTCTGAGAATCATGATCCAGAAACTTTTGCAGAAGCTTCAGGAAATCCAGATTGGGATGCAGCTATGGATGAAGAATATCGTTCCTTAATGGAGAACAATACTTGGGATCTTGTTCCTCTTCCCAAAGGAAGAAAAATTGTAAGATGTAAATGGGTCTACAGAACTAAGTATGCATCAGATGGAAGTGTTGAAAGACTTAAGGCAAGGTTAGTTGCCAAAGGTTTTTCCCAAGTTGAAGGGATTGAATACAATGAAACCTTTTCTCTTGTTGCAAAAATGAATTCTATCCACCTTGTTCTTTCCCTTGCAGCCTTACATAACTAGGAAGTCCATCAAATGGATGCCAAGTCTGCCTTTTTACATGGTGATTTACAGAAGGAAATTTACATGGAACAACCTCCTGGATATGTTCAGGATAACTCTAGCCTTGTCTGTCTTCTTAAGAAATCCTTATATGGCCTTAAGCAAGCTCCTAGAGCTTGGTATGCCAAAATGGATAACTTTCTCCTTGACACTAGTTTTTCTAGATGCCATTCTGACCCCAATGTCTATACCAAAAAATTAGGAAACCATCTCATCATACTTGTTCTTTATGTTGATGATCTTATCCTTATTGGTAGTGACCCTAAACTTATAACCCATGTGAAATCCAGTCTTAAGCAAAATTTTGAAATGTCAGACTTAGGACATTTGCATTTCTTTCTTGGTCTCCAAGTCTTGCAAACCAAAGAAGGAATCTTTCTTTCCCAATCTAAGTATGCTTGTGACCTTCTTCGTCACTTCCACATGGAAGATTGTAAACCATCCCCTTCTCCCTTCCAGTCTGGAGTCAAACTTTTTGCCACTTGTACTTCCCCTGAAGTAGATTCCACCTTGTATCATCAGCTTGTTGGTAGTCTTTTATACTTGACTCATTCCCGTCCTGACCTTTTCTTTGTCATTGGTCGTGTTTCCCGTTATATGGAAACTCCTCATGACAGTCACTCGAAAGAAACAAAAATAATACTTCGATATATTCGAGGTACAATTCAGTTTGGGATTCATTACAGTGTAGGGGGGAAACCTTTGTTTGTTGGTTTCACTGATTCAGATTGGGGCGATGATCCTGGTGATCGAAAGTCTACTGCAGGTTATGTTTTCAGTTTAGGATCTAGACCTATCACTTGGGCTTGTAAGAAACAACAAGCTCTTGCTCTTTCTTCAATAGAAGTAGAATATCGGGCCGTAGTTAATGCCAGTCAGGAAGCTTTATGGCTTTGACAGATCCTTTTAGAGTTTGGATTTGAGCAGCAGTAGCCTACTCCACTTTGGTGCGACAATCAAAGTGCCATCAAGCTTGCCAAAGATCCAGTTCTACATCAGCACAGCAAACACATTGAGCTACATGCACTTCATTAGAAATCTTGTTCATGATTGTGTTCTTGAAATGCTATATTTCCCTACAGATGATCAAGTTGCAAACATCTTCACCAAGTCTCTTACAAAAGTGAAGTTTTCTAAACTTCGATCTATGTTAGGAGTTCAGGAATGTGTCCTTAACTATCCTAATGCCTCCTTCCTTATCCTAATAGTGTCACTTTTGTAAATCCTTCAATCCTATCCCAAGTTGTTCTTAAGGGGGGATGTTAGGATATTTAGACACTTAGGAGTTAGTTAAGATAAACTTGTGTAATATATCTGTTAGATAAAGTCTGTTTCTTTAGTATGCATTAGTATGCATTTGTAAATATTCTAATCCGATGGTCATGATATGCTCTAGACATAAAGTGATCCGACGGTTCAACTTCTCTTAGAACATACCTACCATTGATTCGTGGCTTAACACCCGATTGGTCTATGATCTCTATTTAAAGAGCATAGAGGGTCCTTGGCTAGTTGATCGATTATGAAAAGCTCATGCAACTTTCTTTCTTTTTCATAATAAATTTCTCCAAGTAGCTATTTGGTTGAGGTCATGGACTGTTTCCCTCTCAAGGGTTTTAACCACGTGACAAACATCGGTGTGTTGATCTGTGATCTATTTGTGTGAAGCGGTTGCTCAAGGTGTTCAATATTTTTGGAGTACCCTGTGTACCCGAACATGTTTACTAAATCATTTCTTCCTTCCATTGCTCAGGATGTTTCCATGGGAGGTGTTGTCATCGAAGAACAAGCCATTACCTGAGCTCAGTACCTAGACTTAGTTTATTCCCAATCAGGCACTGTGTATGACTTGATCCCACACGCTCCTCGTCCTACTTTGGACCCCTCAATACATTCAACAGAACCACCAACCAATGGTATACTTGGTTATTTTTAGACACAGTCGACAACTAAATCCCCAAAGAAGCAAAACCCATCTACTAACCAAACTGTTACAAATCCCAAGACCGCTTCCGCTCTTTTTTCCTCTACCAAGGTAAATTCCCTTCAATCCTCAAAATATTTGGGAATGAAGAAGAAAGGAAAGAATAAATTGAAGAAGTTTGAAAACCAACACTGAGCGTAATAAAACACAAAACATGGATGTTGAATCCAAGAATAAGAGAAAAGAAAAATTTCCTTGCCTCATATGTGGAGGTGACCAATTCACCAAAGAATGTCCTTGGCGTGAATAGGTGAACAAGTTTTTAAAAACACTCCCACCCTATTCTTGATGGATCCTTTCCCTACCCAACATAAATTGATTGACTATCAATCCTTGCACGGGTCTCTTCATCTTCTATAGATGAGATTAAACTGATCTCTAGTGAATCGGTTAGTCTTACCATCAGATCCCAAAACTATGACCCTCCTCCAAATTAGAAAGATGATAAGACTTCAATAGATAAGCCTACAGTTTCCACCCCTCCTCCTACCAACAATATTGATATTTAAAAACATGTTGTCGACACTATCCTCCGGCCACCAAAGAGTACGATTCCAAAATCGGAATTTAACTCGAGTGCAGGGATGATTTTAAGGGCGATCCTTAGCCCATGGGCAAATTTTAACGGGTCGCCAAAAGAGTTTGGGAGAATTTTTAATATGAAAATGGTTTTTTTATTATTATTTAATATATTATCCCATTATTTATTAAACCCCATAACTAGCACAAATCAAATCGCCTACACCGTGAAATGGGGAAAATGGAATTTATCCCACTCGATTATCGCTCAAATCTTGAGTTCACTTGGATTTTTTCGGTAATGGAGGTGAATAACACTCATATCGCTCAAATATTTCAATTTTGGAGGAGAAACACAGATGGTTTGCCCCTTTTTTATGGATGATAGGGTAAATATTTGTTATTTATCCCTCGATTTATGGATTTTAGGGTAATGCAAAGGTAGTTCGCCCCCAATTTATGGAACATTGGGTAAAATGGACTTAGTTTGTCCTTGATTTGGGTAAAATGGACTTATTTCATCCCGAATTTGGGTTTGTAAAGCAATTATTTTACTCTGCCAATTATTGTTACCTTCCCATCCTTGGCTAAATCACCCCACATCTGTCGATTTGTAATAATGGAGAAGTGGAGACAAATGTTTTACTTTCAAGTTTCAATAGTGGGAGTTTGGGGTTTCAGCCTCCAAGAGTCCAAATTACTCCAAAATGGTCCATATTTGAGAAAAATGTGGAAATATTTAGTCAATTGGGGACGTTTTTGTACCTATATAATGTCGCATGAGTCATCATGAAGCTTGAATTCAATTGCAAATTGTGTCTTTACAATGGCTGAGTGGAAAGCAATTTCATAGTTGTTGACTCTTGAGTGGAAAATATTTGCATTTTTTCAAGGTTCTTTCTATCTACAGACTTTATACAGGTTAGTTTCTTCTTTAAATGATTTTTTCTTTGGTTTATAGTAGAAGGTTGAAGCTTTAAATAATAGATAGACCAAAAAATGGGCATTCTCCTAGTGTGGAAGAATTATGTCTCCCAATATTAAATATAGAATCAATTAGTGCTTGAATTTATAAAAACAACTATTTTAATATTTTAATAGATTAGTCGTGACTTTGTTGACCTTCCTGGATTTGGTCATAGTCTTGCTCAGGATGCTAAACCTTATTGAACCTTCCTAGGCTGATATGTACCTGTATTGATGATTCTATGTTGGGTCGTGGAATCTGTGACCTTGCTTGACCTTGTGGAGTGTTGTATATAGGGACGTGACTTTGTGGGATTCTAGATCTGGGTTGTGAACCTTGCGGGATTCTAGATATGAACCATGATTCATGAACCCTTGTGGGATTCCATTTTCGATCTCTATGTCAAAAATAGAAAATCAGGAAATTTAGTTGATTTTTTATGTATTTTTGTCCCGAATTTCCGATCTCGATGTCGAAAATCGAAAATCAGGTTTTCCTTGAGCAATTTTGAAATCAATCAGAAAATATTTAAAAAGACTTGGAATTTTTCTTGTTTTTCTTTGCCATTTTTATTTTCTCGATTTCTCGATCTTGATGTTAGAAATCAGAATTCAAGAGTTTTGTAAGTAGTTTTTAAGGACTTTCAATTTCCCGATCCAAATTATTGGAAATCATAAATATTTTCAATAATTTTATGGTTTTGTATCCCGACTTTTCGATCTCGATGTTGGAAATTAGAAATAGAGAAAGTTTAGTTGAATTTTATGTACTTTTGTCCCTACTTTCCGATCCCGATGTCAGAAATCGGAAATAGGAGTTTTCTTAAGCCCTTGTTATTTTTTTGTCTTTTTTTCGATATCGATGTTAGTAATCAGAAATCGGGTTTCACACTTCCATGCTTTGGTTTCAGATTTCTGATCCTGACCTCAATTTGTGTGCGTTTCTTTATATTGTATTTGCTTTTGGATCAATCCGCGTCGTCCAATAAGATCGATCAATGGTCACGATTAGTTCTCATCCTTAGCCATTTCTAGGGTTTGATTTATTGTTTTTTCACACTAATTTTGTTATTTTTTATTGTGTGTATCACAATAGCTTCTCCGGTTCCCACCGAATAACTTTTCTACTGTCCTTTGATGAAGCCCTTATGTTGTCAACTGGTAAGTGAGTTTTCCTTTTCTCTGTTTGGTTTACAGGTTAACTAATCCATTTTACTGTTTATTTTATCCCCTTGTTAACCATGGTAAACATGGCATGAAGTGAGATATCCAAAATCCTCATAGATGAGTCAAAATCTAGGGACACCAATGTTGGGGTATATACTGACACCGAGGGAGCTATAACTAAAACCTTGGCCTTGGATTGGGATCGCATCTACTCTATCTTCGACAATGATGACTTGTCGGATCTAGAGAATGATGTCCAAGCATTCCATAACATCGCCAAATCCAAAATCCATGCGATTTTTTCTTGCTCACCTATCATGCATTACACAGATGTCATCCGCTGGTTGGTTGAACTTGCTGAACCCAACACACAGATGTTTAGGGATGCTAGTAAATCCCCTATGGTCTCCTTCAAACCATAATTCATTGCAAGGATGTATGCCCTCAGGACCCCCCCACAGTTACTCACTAAATAATTCTTGAAGAAGTCAATGTTATTTTTTCATCACATTAAGCTAGAATTATGATCTTAGGATCTTTTCACTAAGAGAATAACAAGCACAACAATAAAACATAATCAAATCAAAAGAGACAAGAGACACAAAGAGTTTTCCTCAGGGAAACCATAAAGGAGAAAACCCCGCAACTTCCTTAGAGATAAAATCAGCACCAAAACAGTAAGAGATCTCCCAACAGCAGTGGCCTTCTAGTCCCAGTATATTTCCTCCTCCACAAGTGCGCCTCACTTAAGAGAGTGAATGATGTGTATTTCACAAGTGATAAATAGAGAGACTCTCACTCTCTATTTATATTCATCCGTTCACTTGAATTGCCTTTTCACACGTAGGCTCAACCTAATAATTACTACTCGAGCCTACACCTTAATTAGTGTATAATAACTCAAGTGCCCCAAAACTGTGGGGACTTACCTAAATACTTGATATGACTTGATTACATTATTAATCCTCCCGATCGGAACATCAGGGCATGACCACATGACTCAAATACATAATAGAAACATCCCGGAATAAACATTGGGTTACAATACATAAGATACATAGAAGAATACATTCCGAAGTTACATATACATCAACACTCCCTCTTAACTAGGAAGGTATTCTTTCGACACAATTTTCAGCACTGGTCTTCTTCTCTGTATCAGCTGGATCATCTCGTCTTCAAGTCATCTTCATCTTCAAGTCATCTTTGTCTTCAAGTCATCTTCGGATCTGGATCATCTCTCGATCTGGATCATCATCACTGGATCTGGATCATCTCTCGATCTGGATCATCATCACTGGATCTGGATCATCTCTCGATCTAGATCATCATCGCTGGATCTGGATCATCTCTCGATCTAGATCATCATCGAACATCATCACTAGATCTGGATCATCTCTGCTAGATCATCATTACTGGATCTGGATCATCACTCGATCTGGATCAACACTGGTGCTATCTCATGATTCTTCTCGTCATAGGAAGTTCTACAGAGCCAGCCCTTTTTCATGCTGGTTGTAGGCCTACCCTCATGTAGGTCTTCGCCCAGCACTTACATCTAACCTTCTTGTCAGAAAGGCACGCCCAACACTCACATCTGATCATGTAGTAAACTACAATCCCAACAGAAAGGCCCAGCACTCACATTCACCAGCATGATAGGACACACCTACTATCATCTGTGAAATGGCTCAGCACTTACAACCACCAGCATGATAGGACACACCTACTATCATATGTGGAAAGGCACAGCACTCACATCCACCAGCATGGTAGGACACACCTACTACCATCTGTGGAAAGGCTCAGCACTTACAATCACCAGCATGGTAGGACACACCTACTACCATCTGTGAAAAGGCTCTGCACTTACATATGACCTACTCATCAGAAGGGCATCACATCCATCCAGGCTGGAACCACATCTGCCACAATGATGAAAGAACCATGTTCTTTTCACCCAGGCTGGAACCACATCCGCCACAATGATGGAAGACTTTCAATCAGGCTGGAACCACATCCGCCACAATGATGAAAGAACTCTATTCTTTTCACCCAGGCTGGAACCACATTCGCCACAATGAAGAAATATTTCTGCACTTACATCTGACCTACTCATCAGAAGGGCATGCACTCACATCTGACCTGGCAGGAACTGAATCCTGCACCCTCGTCAGAATGGCCCCCAGTCCCAGACGGAGCTACCTGGTAACTGACCAGGTGCCTCCACTCTCCCAGAGAGTGGCAGTTGCCCTTACATCTGTCCTACTTGACAGAATGGCCAGCACTCACATCTGTCATGGGAGGAACTTAATCCTTTAGCCATGACCAGAATGGCTCAGCCCTTACATCTGAACTACTCATCAGAATGGCTCTCTCAGTCCCTGACTGAGTGTTCCTGGTAACTGACCAGGTGCCTCCATTCCCAGAATGACAGTCAGCACTCATATCTGACATGGAAGGAACTGAATCCTCTCACCATGACAAAATGGCTCAGCCCTTACATATGACCATGGAAGGAACCAATCCTCTCACCATGTCAGAATGGCTATGGGTCTCATCACTTTCTCTGGGAGGAAGCCTCGATCTGGAGAACACCAAGTCTCTCTCTGAAGTACTCGGACTTCAGCCTAGCCAATGGCTTCATCAATACATCAGCTATCTGTTCCTCCGTCGCAACATACAGGAGCTTCACTGCTCCTCTCTGCACCATATCCCTGATATAGTGATACTTGATCTCGATATGCTTTGACTTGTCATGAAACACTGGATTCTCTGACAACTTCACGCAACTATGGTTGTCACCATGTATACAAGTAGCATCTAACTGGAGATCAAATATATCAAACAGCAGCTTCCATAGCCATATTGCCTCACAACTAGCTGAACAAGCTGCGACATACTCTGCTTCAGCTATACTTAGTGCCACACAGGATTGCTTCCTGCTAAACCAAGAGATCACACCTGATCCCATACTGAAGAAACATCCTGAAGTACCCTTCCTGTCGATGGCACTGCTTGCCCAATCTGAATCAACGTAACCCTCCAGGTTAATCTTTTGATTCGCATCGTACTTGAGTCCATAATCAACTGTACCTTGCCACACCTCCATACCTAGAACAGTAGTGCATCGACACATAACAGGAGCATCATTGGTCTTCCACCTTCAACCTTGGATCAAAGGTTGGAATCCGCTTTACTCTCAGTAAAGCCTAGAATCATCAGTAATCTTCCCATCCTGTCGTACCATGTCGAACCTCAGGATCTTCTGCAATCACTCCCTCTGAAGCGGAGCATCATACTCCCTCTGTCTTCCGTACTCTATGCACTGAAACATTCTGTACTGGAGTGACAAGTAGTATCCATCTAGGATCACTGGATACTAAGATCCTCTATCTTGAACTTCTTCAAAAGTTCATCTTGCACCCATCTGTGAGCTTGTTATCCTCTATCAACCTTGTAGCAAAGGTTAAGATATTCATCAAGCTCATCATGTATGTGTTTCAAGTCTTACTAGTTGCAAATGTCTCTTCATAGTCTAGGCCTTCCTTTCGTGAGAAGCCTCATGCTACGAATCTTGCTTTGTATCCCACGAAGTTTCCATCTACTGCATGATGGAACTATGAACTTCTCTTCAGGTCTCGATACTGCGCCTTGACATCATTCTTCTTGAACTGGTCTTCCCTTTCTTCAATGATGTCACTGCACTCGTCATATTATTCTTCATTTTGAAATGTCATCACTTGCTCTTCGGAACAAGTCTTCATTCTTCTTTGCTTGTAGGAGATTATGTATGCGGTCTTTCCTAGAAGTCAAATGCAATTGTATGGTTAGAAACATTTCATAAGGAATATTTATATTGGCAAACACTTATGCATAAATATATGATCATGCAACTACTTTGGCCAATACAACATTCATCCATATCTCACTGAAACTTTCTATATGCCTTCCATCTCTACCAGGACAACATTGAGATTGTGCACTAATCCAATATGTCAGCAAAGAGGTTTCATTCTAGATAAGTAGCAATGGAGAGTTGTATAGCACCATGAGCTACTTACCCATCACATGCATATTAGTAGTATACTGTCGTTAATGCAAACATCCTATCATGCATAATACATCAACTGAATATAAACAAATGCATAACAAAACAATATCATTAAATAAAAATTAAATACGTATCTTTATTTGTTTCGTGGGTAGACTGCTTCTTGATCCTTCAGCTCCATCGTCTTCTTGATTCATGGTAGCATCGTTTCTTATCCAAATGATATGGAGGATAAGAAGTTCTTCAAGAGTTGAGTTCTTCATATTCCTCATTGCTTGAGGGATCTTCTTTGGAAGGTGAGAGCTTGATCTTCAATTTCTCCCATCTTCTCTTCTCTTCTTATGATTCGAGTTTCTTCTTCTTCATGGAGTCTGCTGAAAGTAATCACTTCCTTCTGGAACACATTCCTTGAATGAATGAATTCCACGATCCTGGGAGGCCATTCAAGGTGGCCATCATCACCTCTGCATTCTTCACTTCTGCTTCAAGTTGTTCTTGATTTGAGAGACTCTTATGACTACATGGTCTCTGCATTCTAGATCTTCACATTCTTGAACTGGTTCCTCAGGGTCATATTCTGATTTTTGTTCTTCCCTTCAAATATCTTGAAATTCTGGAAGACCTTCAACAGCTTTGCTTGCAATAGGTAGTGCTCCGTAATGCACATGTGCAAGCGTTCTATGCCAAGGCTCATTTGGATTTACTATTTCATGGATCAAGTCTTGTTCTGGATGGCCCTTCAATTTGTACAAGCCTCCTTCTTGTTCTCCAATCACTACCGCATCATCGATAGTCTTTCCTTTAGGCCATATGATGACTTGACCATCTATGAATGCAACCCGCATTCCTTTTGCATCAATGCTGAAATGGAGAGAAGGTTCTTATTGAGTCCTGGAACAAACAATACTTCTTTCATTGTTAGAGACTTACCAGAGTCTAGCTTGTATGAAGATTCCCCACTACCTTTTATTGGATATTGGTAGTCATCTCCTAGTTTCACCTTGTGAGGTGATTCATGTTCTGACAGTCTTACAAAGGATTCCTTGAGTCCCTTCATATGTTTGGAAGCCCCACTGTCTATAAGCCAATCATCACTTCCATGAGTAATGTTACCTGTGAGAGCTGATATTAGAACATATTCATCCTTTCTTGAAGAATCTTCACTTTCATATTTGGATCTCTTTCTGGATGGTTCATCATCCTCTGTAGCATGAGCATGATGTCTTCTTTGGCCTTGACCAAGTTCTTCTTGTGAAAGGCTTCTAACCTCGTCTCCCTCTGAAACTGGAACCTCTATACTCATGTAGGTGTCCAATCCATTTTCTTCAGAGAGATCATATACTTCCAGGATTGGAAGTTGTCAACTTCCGCAAGCTTGTCACCAAGCTGATGTGATATATCATATTGAAATGAGAACCTCAAATGGAAATAGCAAAGGATTAGACTTACCGATTTGAGGTGTCCGTCCTTGTCCCAGAGTTCGTTGATCTAGGGTTTGTCACAGAAACCCTAATTTTCAAAACTTGGAATCTTTTAGATCTGATTGGATAAACAAATAGATATCTTCAAATGGAGCTGTCCAATGTACTCCTTTTCTGAAAACAGTGGAGGGAAGCTCTCGGAACAGGAAGCCCTAATTTTCCAATTTCTTCTGCAGAAATGCCTGTTACTGTTTCTATGATATCTCTGAAATTACTGCTCCTCTATGTCTGAAATTTCGCACTGAGGTAACCTCGCATGTCCCTGATCCAACACCACAAGTTTCATCAGAATTGGTTTCACCATTTGGGATTTATGATCCTTTTCCCAAGGTGACCTGTTACAGGACTGTTCAGAACAACGAAGTTGTACGGCATGCCACGTGTCCTTCATCTTCTGAGTCTGATATTCAGACCACCGAAATTACAGTCTTTTCCCTTTCTGGAACATCTTTAGGAATTCCATTTGGACCTCCGTAGCTCAATATATTGTAGATCTCCCCGGATGTCCTGTTCAGGGATGAATTCTGGAAGAGGCTGGAACCCTAACTTGGAGAGATCATATCTCCTGGAGTACAGCGAATCTGAGTCTGATTTTTGGAAACAGGCTTCATCAGGATTTTATATTCAGCCCCTGCAATTTTCAGCTTCTGAGACTTCACCAATCTTGGAATATAGTGACTGTACCAAAACTTAGCAGTTTTAGTATTTAGGGTTTCTCCTAGCTCAGGGTCAAACTAGGGTTTGACTTTCGTGGAGTTTTACCCAACCAAATTTCTTGATCCAGGTCTCTAAACTTTGGTTTTGATGAGGTGAATAACCCTATGCTGGTCTCACTCAAAAATTCATCTTCTATAGAAAGCCCTAATTTCCGCATCGAAGACTGAAAATGCTCGGAATCAAATTCCGCTTCGACAGAAAGATGCGCCCTAAGGAGGAGAGTTGTTCCACCTTACTTTTGCTGAAAATATGTGGAGGAAGATCCACAAACTAGGAATCCCTAGTTCCTGTAGCTGCACAATGTCTTCTTCTCAGGTTAGCTCTGATACCATGTTAGTTTTTCATCACATTAAGCTAGCATTATGATCTTAGGATCTTTTCACTGAGAGAATAACAAGCACAGCAATAAAACATAAGAAAATCACAAGAGAAAAGAGACACAAAGAGTTTTCCTTGGGGAAACCATAAAGGAGAAAACCCCGCAACTTCCTTAGAGACAAAATCAGCACCAAAACAGTAAGAGATCTCCCAACAGCAGTGGCCTTCTAGTCCAAGTATATTTCCTCCTCCACAAGTGCGCCTCACTTAAGAGAGTGAATGATGTGTATTTCACAAGTGATAAATAGAGAGACTCTCACTCTCTATTTATATTCATCCGTTCACTTGAATTGCCTTTTCACACGTAGGCTCAACCTAATAATTACTACTCGAGCCTACACCTTAATTAGTGTATAATAACTCAAGTGCCCCGAAAATGTGGGGACTTACCTAATGACTTGATATGAATTGATTACATTATTAATCCTTTCGATTGGAACATCGGGGCATGACCACATGAATCAAATAAATAATAGAAACATCCTGGAATAAACATTGGGTTACAATACATAAGATACATAGAAGAATACATTCCGAAGTTACATATACATCAACAGTCAATTCCCAAATTCAATCTTGACGAATTGATCAAATCTGGACGGATGAGCCAACTCTTTATGCTCGTAGACCTAACAGGTAGTATCTCGTTGTCTAGTTCAAAGAAACTTACTCACTACTTGCTTCCATGTTTTGTAGACTGTATGGCCTTCCCAACTACTCACACTTTAGGACTGAATGAGATCCTATAGCCTATCACATGATTTCGACTGGCCAATCATTTAACTGTGATCAAATACTGTTAGTGGTTTTGAGTGGTGTTATTTCGCAAGCGCAAAATACCACACCAACCAAAAAACCCAAGTTTTACCTTTCTGCTTATGTGGTAGATATCATTTGCTCCTCCTTTTCCTTCCTTGCCATGAATTGGAAGTGGACCAAGCGAATTCCACCTGTTCGCATCTATTATTCATCCTTGTGGGAGGACAATTATATTCCTCTAATTTATGAAATCTATGATCAATTTATTGGAGAAATTTATTTCATGTTATGTAAGGATTCCCCAAGGTTTTCTGAGCAGGCCAAGTCTATAGTCTCCACCATGGGAGACTGATACATTGGTGAATATTTAACATATATCAGAATTTGGGGCAGCACGTTTGTGCATTTACTGCATAGAATAGTTCATGATAAGATGGTCTTGGAGGAATTTTCTTACCAGACTGTGATTGAAGGGATACATCAACTATGTTATTCTTTGAAAAGGAAGTCTTGGTCCAAGTTTCCTATAAGCACTGGGAACTTTTCTATAACTACCTCTACTCATGCAAATTTATTGGTGAATAAAATTACTACACTTAAATTGGAAGAAGCCCCAAAGAGGATGCATGATCCGAGGAAATTCTCAATTGTACATCTCAAAGGCTCACCTCAAGAGTCATTATGAACATCAAAATGAACATGATTATTCAATCTACAAGGGATTTGATTCTTTCTAGGATGTACTACCTAGAGCTTCCACTCTAGATCAAAGAGGTCTTATTCTCCAAGTGTAGCAAGAGAACAAGGTTAAATTGTTGCAGAAAGAAAATTGAAGCTTGCAAAAATGGAAAGGGCTAAGAAAGAGGAATTTGAAAAAGAAATGTAGATAGCTCAAGTAAGAAAATCTGCCACTACTTTTCCTCCATTACAAGGGTCACTACCTCGAAAAAAAAGATAAAGGTAAACAAGTAGTGGGATCAACACATGCTCCACAACCCTTGGACACTCTTAATGCATTAATAAAGAAGGAAAAGAAATTGAAGAGCAAATCCCAACCTCTTCCCATTTTATCTACCTCTGTCCAAATGCCCTCCATTGTTTCTACCATGAAGCCACAACCAATGAAGCTTAATACAGAATTTGAATTTTCCATTCCGGATGGAAGTGATTTGGTGGAAGAAGTTACTCATTATTATACCCCTTTTTTAACCATCACTTCATCTACATATACAACCTCTGTTGGCTCATCAATGTCACCTTATTTTACAATTCTTCTAATGGACATATCTTAGAATCTCTAGTTTGACAATGACCCACTTGGTGTACTATCCATGGAGCTTTCTCCTCATTTGACTGCGTCACCCATCACATCACCCATTTCATTTCCTAGTACATCCTTCAACATTCATTTATCGACCTCTACTTCCATATCCAAACATATTATTCCAGTCAAGATTATTGCTAGCTTTGGTGAGATTCAAACTTCTTCCTTAACTGCTTTTACCATTCCTACACCCATTATTGTCTCACCCACAAAACTTGTTCCCAAGAAGACATTATCATCCTCCTAGTTGGTAGTTCATATCCCTAAGCCTTCTACTACACAAAATATGCCTCTAGCCACTCTCATAGAGATGCCTACTACTTCCTCTGAGATTATTGCATACTTTGGAGAAGAGGCTATGGTTTCTCTTGATGATTATTACTGGAGTAAAATGGAGAAAGAAGTTGTAAATAGAGGTTCCAAGAGGACTAGGAAAGGAACTATTATGCAGGGAGTTGTTTTAAATCAAGTCATATGGAAGAGAACCTATACTAATATAAGGAGGGAAGCAATGGAGACAATAGTAGCAATGGGGGATTTTGCTGGTGAAAATTTGGATATTGTCACCTCATTGAATCATGCTATTGACCAGGAAAAATAACATGTGCAAGCCTTGACTAGGGAAAAGGAGGAACTACTGTGAAATGGAGGACTTGAAAACACAACATTTTGCAGACCTCATTTTTGTGAAACATGATAACGATGATTTGGCCAAGAAGTTAGTATAGGATAAAGTTAAAGTTGATCAAATGCAAAGTGAATTGAGTGATGTTAAGAAACAATTAGTTTTGTCTTAGTCTCAAGATAGCACTTCTTCATTTGTGTAGTTGTCAGAGAAGGAATTCAAGGAATTCATATTGCAGGTAAATGACAGGTATACTCAGCAACTCACTACATTGTTTGAAGGATTGACTTAGATTCAAGAAGATTATAATGCTTTTGAGCATCAATCCGATATGTTGGAAGATCACATGGAAAGAAGAAAATTTTCTTTTAATGCTATGGAACATGTGATTGACTAGAAGGAACACATCAAGGACTGTGATCCTGATATACCAAAGTTTGACAATATGAATTTTAAAAGGATTAGTATTTCAATTGAGTCCTGGGAGAATGCATGTCAGGATGTGAAGGATATGATTGAAAGTGGACAGAAAGTATGTGCCAGGAAATGGGAAAAAACTGATGATCTCGTTGAGGATATTCACTTCTCTAGGTTCGACGAGTTGGATGATGTAGCCCCTACAAATGATGTTAGCTGATGTAGAACAACAATATGGTGATCTTAAGCAGAAAATCAATTAGTCAAAACAAGTACAATGACAAGATGTGAAAGATTTTATAGAAATTCTTACTTTGCATAGTTTTCAAGTGAAGGTATTCCTTCAAGATTGGAGCAGGATGAGGAGAAAGGAAATTATTTTGTCCTTGTGCAAGACTCAGCTATAGCTCAAACATTCTAAATACAGTGATGTAGATGAATTATTAGATGTATTTTCCAGGTGGAATACTTTTCTAGCTAGTTCGTAGCCTAGGAGTTTGGATCCCAATCTTGTTGGGATAATTTTGTATTTTTTAGAAATTTTAAACTTTATCTTTAAAAGTATGGAGAGCCCTCTATTTTGAGGGGTCAAAGGGATTAATAGGGAAATACTGACAAAATTTGGAGCACCTGCTTTTGTACTTTGATTTTATTGTAATGTCTTACAATTTCTAATACAAGGAGTCTTATGCTGCAACATCTCTGGTATCATATTGTGTTGTTAAATGTATTTAATTGACACAATTATATTTTCCTATTACTGTAATCATTGTTGATTTTCTAAAGTTTGATTTATTTGTACAACAACATATTCAAACATTCGGGTACTACCCAAAGATACCAAATTATAACTTGACGTCATATGTTGTAAATCTCTGTAAAGTACAGATCTAGAAACATGTTAAAAAGGAACAAAGTCATTTAGAATAATGCAGAATCAACTCACTTATAGAAAGGGGGCACTTAATATGATTTATGGACATGCCATGGAAAATGTAATCAGATTTGACTAATATTCAGGTAGCCAAAACCAGTCAGTGGGACTAAAAGAAAAACTCACATGTGGACAGTAAGATACAGTCATGGGGGAGTGATTAGAATTTAGGTTATATCCTCAAACTATGTATATAAAATACACATAATCAAAGAACAGTCTAGTAAAAGGTAAAGGTAGACTAATATATATGATGTTGAACCTTCCTTGAGAAATATTTTAGGATTTGAAATATCAGCAACAACTTTTGAAGCTTTACATGCCTTCTCTTCAGAATAAGTAGCTACCTGAGTAGTAGAAGCTGCATATTTGAAATTCATATCCCACTCTTTGCAGTTAGTGTTAAAAATACCTATGTTATAGATGAGTTATAGTGTCAAAGCGCAAGACCAAAATTTGTATATACTATTTTATCCCAACTACTTAATACAATGACCCTTAATTTAAATACAAGTGAGGGATTATGCCCTCAGTTCAACACTCATATTCCAGAAAATCCTCTTCCCCCATATCATGTTCCATTTCATATTTATTATTTTTGATAACATAGTATATATATATGTGTGCATTTGATCATTCATTCAATCAAGTGTGCAAATGATATGAAGCTAACCTAAAACTTATTAAATTAAGCACATAGATCTCTGGACCAACACACAACTCATAAGATAGATCATACAATCTTACTCAAAAATTGAAGAATGAAACAATGCAAAAATGGCTTGCAACTATGAATGCTTTCATTAATCAAAAGTAATTAGATAATTAATTACAATGTAGTACAATGGCTAAATAGCCTCATGCAATTTGAATCCATGTGAGGAAATTCGAATTGGTTTGACTCTACTTGGCTGCATGGTTAACTGATCTTGTCTAAATCATTATCGGAGTTCAAAATCCTAACTCAAGTGTCTAATTCAGTGTTAATTATTAGTTAAATAGTCTAACTGATTGAGGTATTTAAGTAAATGTGCCTCACCTGCATGCATCCATGCAAATCTAGCGCTAACTGAGTCGAACTAAATCTAACAGACTAGAACTGAATGTAATCGAATCCTAACTGAGCTTGACTAGTCACCAACTGAAATCAACTAATGGATGTTGGTGTCAGCACTCCCAGTGGCTCCTAATTTGTAGGGATTGATCTAGGAGGCTCCTAAACTGATGTATGCAAGTGCAATTAGCAGAAGTTTTCCACAATTAGTGTTCTCCACACTTTAGTAACTGGTACATGTGCTCCAATTAGGCCAAGTGGACCCAATGGTGCTAGTGACTAAATATAGACTAAAAGGACTCATGATTTAGACATAATTGACCAAATTGGAAAAAGGAGGATTCTAATCCTAACACCTCCCCTGAATGCTAACTTGGACAATTTGTGGGGCCTGGTAACTAAGACCATAGGTCACCCATTATAGCAAGTAAAGTAACTGCTCAATACAAGGAGTTGGGGAAAAAACCACATGGGAAAAATTCCCCTCCTCTAACTAAGATGATAGAATTAGGATTCAAGTTAAAAAAACTTGAAAATATGTTGTTGCAACCTTCATCTCTGTGATGTAATGAAGAAGCATGCATGATTTTTTGTGCATAGGTATCCTGGGGCCTGGCATGTATACTTCTCCATTTTCTCCCAAAATGATGATGGAAGGAAACCTTTGCCTCTTTCTAGATGAAGAGGTGTATGATCCACTCTATTCTTCTGAAGTTAGTGTAACTGATCAGACCTTGCCATGTAGCATCTCAGAGGGAGTTTCTTGCATCTCTTTGAAGGAGGTAAGATTGCATGACATAGCGCAAGGTTCTTTATCTTCTGTGTGTTATATGGATTTCTAGTCATCTTCCTAGCTTACCACTCAATGGGAGTAGGGATTGGATCTGGATCTGAATCACCTTGAATCTCAATCTCATAAACTGATACAACTAGTTCTGCAATACTAGTGGAAACTGTAAAATAAGTAGATGGAATGTTTTTACCTTCCCTTTCAAGTGGCAGCTGAGAGTGCATTGGTTCTGAAAATGGCATGAAGTGTGAGAGCTCATATTTCTTGGAGGCATGATTTGCAAAAACCTTCTCTATGATGTTCCTAGTAGAGATATCCATGATCTCCACCGAGTTAGGACCAAATATTACTCGTTTTGGAGAGCCAGAATGAGTCATATGGTATACATATAATATATTTGCAGCTAAGGAGGATACATAAAGCACATCTTTGAACTTTCCATGTTCAAGATTGATAGAACCCTTCCCTTTGGCTCGAATTTGACTGTTATTACCCATATGAATACTAGGACCATCAAAATAATATAAAGAAGAGAATGATTATGTGGATGCAACCATATGGTTGGAAGCTCCATAATCAATAAGGAAGGCATATGCTTTTGAACAGCTAGCCTTTAGTGCATGGCATGTCTCTTCATGTTCTTCAGTTTCTTGTCTATGGTCAACCTTCCTTATGCTAGAAGGTATAATAATGTCATGTTTCTTCAGAAGAAGAGACATTTCATCAATTGTTCTTCTCATACATGATATTTTTGGATGAAATCCCCTTCCATAGTAAGAACAAAGGGTCTTTCCTTTGCCATTTTTCTTGCTTCTCTTTGAACCTGAAGTCTCATTTGACTGCTCTTTCTCCAAAGGAGACTCATCCTTTTGATTTCCCTTACCATTCACAAGCTTAGGTCCTCTTGCAACCAGGGATTGATCTTTGGAAGATCAAATGATCCCCATTTGGATCAACTTGTCATGCTCATGGGTGAGAGATTCAATGAAGTCATTAAGAGTGGGAATCCTCCAATTTGGAGTAGTGAGCTTCCCTAAATGAAAGGTTGATACAAAGACTGAGTATTCTACACCAAGTTTTGAGAGGATGGCAAGGATGAGTTGATCATCCTCCTTATCAACCTTCCACAACTTCAAATGGAACACCAGGTGCTTGAATTTGGTGAAGAAATCATTCAGTGTTTCGAAGTTGGTTGGATGAAGAGAAATCAACTCATTCTCTAGCTGATAGATCTTCAGGTCATCATGCTTATCAAACAAGGAAGCAAGCTTATTCCAAACCTCCTTGGGAGTCTTCAATCCATTGATGTGGAAGAGAAGATATCTAGATATTGAGAGGAACAAACATCCATATGTTTCATCAAGCCTATTCCAGTATTTTTTTTGTCAACATAATGAACCGGCTTTGCCTCTGTCTCCATTGTGAGTCTGAAGAGTATTTTGGAGTGAATCTGCATCTCCATGTTCTTCTTCAACTGGTGGTATTTGAAAGGAGTGAGAATCTCCATTAGAGGGGCTATTTCAAATGTAGTGAAGGAGACTGAGCTGCTGTAGAGAATGTAGTGAAGGAGATTGAGCTATTGTAGCAAATGCAGTGAAGGAGATTGATAAGCCTGTAAATCACATAATCAAAAAGATAAATTAGGGTCGACATCTTGCACTTTTGGAATTTTCTTCACACCCATCATAGTTGATCAAGTAAGATTGATCAACAATTCCTTTACTTGGGATATTAAGTGGTAAATTCTCTGCTTCTGGTGCAGTACTGGAAGGAGCAATTTTAATCAATTTTTTTTATTATCCAAGTATGAATCTGTAGTAGGAGAAGTGCCTTGTCCCACCGAGGCTCTGATACTATATTAAATTTAGCACATAGATCTATCAGGCAACACACAACTCACAAGATAGATCATACAATTTTACTCAGAAATTGAAGAATGAAACAATGCAAAAATGGCTTGCAATTGTGAATGCTTTCATTAATCAAAAGTAAATAGATAATTAATTACAATGTAGTACAACAGCTAAATAGCCTCATGTAATTCGAATCTATGTGAGGAAATTCGAATTGGTTTGACTCTACTTGACTGCATGGTTAACTAAACTTGTCTAAATCATTATCGGAGTTCAAAATACCAACTCAAGTGTCTAATTCAGTCTTAATTATCAGTTAACTAGTCTAACTTATTGAGGTAGGCAAGTAAATGTGCCTCACCTGCATACAGCCATGCAGAGCTAGCACTAACGGAGTATAACTGAATGTAACCAACTAGAACTGAATGTAACTGACTCCTAACTGAGCTTAACTAGTCACCAACTAAACTCAACTAATGGAGGTTGGTGTCGACACTCCTAGTGGCTCCTGATTTGTAGGGATTGATCTGGGAAGATCCTAAACTGATGCATGCGAGTGCAATTAGTGGAAATTGGCCTCAATTAGTGTTCCCCACACTTTAGTAACTGGTACATGTGCCCCAATTAGGCCAAGTGGACCCAATGGTGCTAGTGACTAAATATGGACTAAAAGGACTCCTGATTTAGACATAATTGACCAAATTGGACAAGGGAGGATTATAATCCTAACAAAACCCTTTTGCAGGAATTTACCGTTCCCTTTCTCTTAAATGTGTATACAAATTTAGGAGACATTAAAATTCATATTTCCATTCATCAATTTAGGGATAGGGTTTCAATTTTAAACCTATAGTGTTTTGAGTCGTAGTTTTAGGGTTAGGGTTTGATTCTTCACTTTTAGGGTTTTTTATTTGTTTTTTCATGTCCAAAATATGTTGAAAAATGCAATTTCTGAAGATATTCTTATAGTACTTTTAATGCCTCATTCGGGGGATGTTATTGATGTATTTGTCCATGTAAAAGTCATTGAAAGAGTCAATGTAAACACTCATTCAAGTAATTCGAGTCAATATAATGTGCTATTGTACTAATTTTATATCATTTTTCTCATGCAAGCTTCACTTCTGGTTTCTATATCGATTTAGAATTTCAATTGTGGAATATTAAGTAAGATGTCAAACATGGATTGTGGAAAGAAAAATAAAACATCAAGACAAAAGGATGTAATATCATATTTTCAAATGCCTCAATCCAACAATCAACATCTTATTCATGCTTCAAGCTCTCTTGAGCAAGCTATTGGTGAGAGAGATGTCAACACTTTTGAGAATGAATCTGCAACCCATACAATGGATGGTAGAATACATTCCTCTAATGATCACAATGAGACAAATACATTTTCATCTGAAATTGGTAGTTCAAATGTTGAATATTTTTCCTTGCAAGGTGACATAGTGCATTCACGGAAAAGGAAAAAGGGCCAATGGGACGTAGGGAGAAAATTCAAATTTAATTGGGTCTCAAGATACCCATTTATTGAACCAATACCTCTGGCAAATGAGAATGAGACCTCATGAGCAGTTAAATGCACTTCATGTAGTTGGAAACTTGGAAAGGTAGTAAAATTGCAGATGAAGTTAGACACAATAAAGAACCATGTTGGAAAGGTGTATGATAAGAAAGTTGCAAATGATGAGAAGAAATATACTCCCATACAAAAATCTCGTAGCCAATGTCAACATCTCCAATTTGAAGAGGAATATAATAAATTCTTAATAAATAAGAGAAAACTTGAGGAAAGTGGAGGAACCATCACATCTCAATTTTGAAAGATGATGGAAACAAATTTGTTATCCAAGACGATACAATTAAGCACTGTATTTCATCCTATCCAATGGTCATCCTATGACATATTATCCAAAAATGGCGAAATATCTATTTTTTATTCAAGTGCCGAATTTTCCAACTTCTCATTGTTCTTTATCAAGTGGTTCGAAATGGGGAAAATATCTAGCTCACGTAGAAAAGGACGATATGAAAGAGAAGATTGCAAATTCTGCATTTTTGTCACTGTCTTTGGATGAAGTTACGGCTATTGATAATACTTCATGGATATGCATGTGAATTTATATGGTCAATGACCATATAAGGCATTCCTATCTACTTGGAATTCATAAAATGACCAAAATTTCTACAACAAGAAATATTTATGAACTTGTTATTGATAGTTTGAAGGAAATTGATGGTATGGATTATTCCATGATTCAAAAAAGTTGGTACATGTTGGAGCAGATAGAGAATCAATAATGCAAGGACAAAGGAATGACCTTTGCGCTAGATTGCAACTCTCAGATTCACCGTATATGCTTAGTATTCATTGTATGGCTCATAGGATGAATCTTGCATTTAAAATAGTGAAAAAATTTTCATTAGTTTCAAAGGTTGAATATCTTGTACATGAGGTTCATGCATACTTTTGTCAGAGACCCAAACGATTTTTAGAGTTTAATTTTTTTTCTTCTGATGGTGTTACAAATGGAAAAAAACTATTAAAATATGTTGATACAAGATGGATCTCAGTGAAGGGACCAACTGAAATACTATTCAATGAATATGAATCCTTGGTAGGGGTGATGTATGAACATAGCTCAAGTGTAGAAAAATTTTAAACTCTTCTCTTTCTACTAACTGGTATAGAGACATTATTAACACTGGATGGAATTCTTCATATGCTTCATGAAATGAATAACCCGTGAAGATGGATCATAGTCGCATGTTTTATATTGTTGAATACACAAGAGAAATAAAATTGGAGTAGGGTAATCAATATAAAAAATGATGATTTTTTTTTGAATTTTGATGAAAAAAGGATGCTATGTATGGCATTTCATGGAAATATGGTTCCATTTTATTATAATGATAAGATAGGAAGATCCACCAAACAGTGCCCCATGTCAAGAGAACAATTTCATGATTTTGTAATTTCAGTGAGACACAACTTGATGGAAATTGCAAAATCACTATAATTAGATATAAGAAAACAATTTCCTCAAGATGAATTGTTGGAGTCCATTTCTATTGTATAGCCTCAATATTGGAACCATTATCAATGTTCAGATAGTTTAAAGGTTGAATTTATAGATAAATGCAAGATTTTGCATAGCCATTTTTGTCAAGAGGTCGAGATACAAGGAGAACATATTCAAGGTATTTTAGATCGAGAAAAAATGATAGATCAAGTTGAATGTTTTTCTACAACAATGTGGGAGAAATTTTATTTGTTGGATAATCAACTAGAATATGGTGCAATTACAATATTATGGACTAATCTCAGGGGTAGAAAATTCCCATGACAAATAATGTCAGAATATTTCAAATTAGTGGATTTATGTCAATCCATGATTTTGGGATCAGTAGAGGATGAGAGAATGTTTAGTGCACTATAATTCTTGAAGTCAAAGTTGAGTAACAAGCTTAATAAAAATGTGGATACATGCTTAAGATTATATGTAACAAAGTATGAGGTTGACAATTTTCCATATGAAAGAGCATTAGATCTTTGGTGATAAGATCATGAAAGAAGGGCAGAAAGCAATATAAAAAATTTCTCTAATGAACTTGATATGGAACATAATGTTTTGGATGATCATAATGATGATTCATATGGAGAAGGTCATGTTCAGAATGTCAAAAATGCGGACCAGGGCCATAATGTGAATTGGAAAATGGATTTCACCTAAGATTGTATATGATCTAATACACATGATGGACTCTTGAGTCTTATTTTGGTCTAGGTGTTCCATGTACCCTTGCAAGTTGTTGGTGATCACTATATGTGAATTTGAGGTTGTGTTTTACGTAAAAATAGATTCTACATTGTACTTTTTGTTGTAAAATTGATGATTTGGGCTACATTACCTTAATGCATCTTGTTTTAAGATTGATGTTTTGATATTAATCTCTTCATTGTCTTTTTCTTGTATGTGACAAAAAATGACGCAAGAATTTGAGAAAGCTAGTCCTAAAAAGTTGTCTCTTCACATAGATAGTGTCCTAACATTAAAGGATAAATAACTAATTTTACAACACTTTCACTAAGAAATAATGGGCTCATTCAAGTACATGAAACCATGTTGGTGTTTAGCACAAATATCTTGACAATTTTTTAATGGTTTTTTTATTTCTTTTGTTTGAAGCATTTTGTCGATTTTTTTAGTTTGTGTGTATTGTGGTTAAATATTGTGTTAGTCCCTTGAATGCTTCTAGTTCTCATTTGATGGTTGATTTAACCCTTTGTTGTAGCTTGAATCAAGATTGGTTTTAGTCATTTTCCATTGATTCAGGGTTTGAGAAAATATGTTTTTATTACCTTTTAGTTGCATGAATTAATTGTCTTCACTTTTTTTATTATTTTATGTTGACTGTATATTTTCTTTGTAAATACTTATCGGTATTCAAAAAAATAAATGAGCTCTACATAGCTAAGCAAAGAGACAAATGGTCTATGCACTAGGTTCCTATGCATTGATCGAAGGATACCTATTGGCAATAGACCAACATTCATCTAATGCAATAATCAATTGGCATAATTACAATGCATAATTGTATTAGCCTCCATGACCACAGTTGGCTAGTGGATGCCAATATCGAGCATAATGTTTTATTCTATCAGTTTATCGGTCTGTCAAGTTTCAGGTCCCCACATGTCCATTGGACCATTGAGGGACAAGATAACAAGTGGAGTGCTGACTTTCCATGAATCTAGTCAGTTAGTTGTATTTCACTGATACCTTCCAGTTGTGACTTGTGAGTCTACATGTTCTATTGTTGATGATGTAATTCATGTTATTTGACTAATGTTGTTGTTCCTCTATTTTTGAAGTAGGTTGAAAAGTATTTATGGTTGCAAGATCTCTATATGTCAATTTGAGGCTGCATTTAGGGTAAAAATAGATTATATATTTTGTGTTTTTCATTGTAACATTGATTATTGGGACTGCATTTATGTTAGTTATTTAAGATTGATGTGTCAATATTTAAATATTACATTGTCTTTCTTGTTTGTGACATAAAATGAAAATGGATGGACACATTATTTTTCTCTTTTCTAGAATTTATTTACATGTAATTGGGATGAATTTATCAGAATTCAACCTCTATTTCATTTGCATAAATTAGTTCGTGGAGATGACTTGAATGCACAAGATATAACAAAGGTAAAATTCTTTATTTTGAAAATTTTAGCTTGGTTTTAAATTATATCATTTATGACATTGCGTGCTTCATATTGTAAAACAAAAGAAATCATGCAATCTATTGACCAACATTTTACATCACTTTTATGGAGTTTATTACACAGAACAAACATATCCCAGGTTTGTTTTTGTTTTTTCTTTGGAAATTTGTGCAACAAGATTCAATTTTTTTGGTTTAGGGTTTATGGGTTTATTGTAATGGGTTCTTGCAATAGTATTACTATTGCTATCTTAGATTATCATTAAATTCATTATCTATTTTTTTTGAAAACAACCCACAGGAAATTTTTTCCCTATGTTGTATTTATCTTCCACGAACATGTTGAAGGAATTGGATATGTATTCAAGATATGGGGAGGTTGTTCAAGGGTATCATGTTGAAAGAATTCCACAGTAATTTTTTTTCCTATGTTTCATTTGTCTTACATGCAACATCCCAAAGGAGTTGTGTGTGTCGAGCATATGGGGATGTTGTTGAAGGACATTGTCATGAAACCCATGTCTATATTAATTCTCATAAATGATTAGATGATGAAAAGTCCCACATATTTGTGGTCTTGAATAATGCATATCCCATACCCTCATACATGATGTAATCAGAAACACTACAATCCTACCGACCCTGAAATTTTGAAAACTGTTAGTCTGCTAAATTATGAATGGGATATGAAATTATATTTTCTCCATATTAAGTTCGATGAGGGATATGAAACGTGCTCAAATAACCATGGAGCATTCCAATCATTAAACCTCTCCAAATAAAATCCCAACACAATGTACATACAATGGAATAAAAAATTGCACAAACTTATGTCCATTGTCTCCATGTTTAACTAAAATTCAAAATCCTATTCTCTCATCGCATAAGATAAGAGGCACTTTCTAGTGAAATGTTCCCCCTTCCCCATATTGAAATGAAAAAAATAGAAGAAGCAAAAGAAATTCAACTATTCTATGTATATATATTTTATTTAAGCAGATACCGATGGAAACAATATTTGCAACAATCACTTGCTAGAAACAATATTGTTTTCCGGCAACATTTGACTTGACATTAAAAGAATTATCAAATATCTAGAGTTCCAAGAAAAATCAACATGACCATAATAAATCAATTTATGAGCAGCAACACATGACTTCCAAATATAATAAAACACATCGATATGTTAAAATTATGTCTTCTACACCAAGGTATATGACGCTGAAATCAGGTGTTGTCCCATCATATTTTAATTTCAATCAAGATATAAAGTTGATGTGAGAGGCATGACCCCCATGGAAAGTATGAAATTCCATGATAACTTCGTGGAGATTGTAAAAGGACAACTTGAAAGATCGAGTGAAAAAAAAAGAGCCTACATCAGGAAAATGGCATACTGAATGCTAAGCTGAAAACATTTGAAACTGCCCGCACCTCAATGGTCACAATCAAACCCATGAAATATGTTGCACCTACTTGGGAGATGGAAATCTTAGAACAAGCCTACTCTGACAATACTTCAAAAAAAATCTATGAAGTCATTTAAAAAAAATGGAAGACGAAAAAGAGAATCTCTCTGTAATATTGGCACTTTGCTTGGGGGAAATACCTATAGTAATCTAAATCAAAATGTAATACAACCTCTCTTTAACTATTCTTAATTTATTCCTCCAAAAAACCTGCTTGACATCCTGTCCAAGATGTGATAAGAGATAGGATCATTTCACAAGCAACAACTCTTCCACTAACTATCCAATTAGGTATTAGGGGTTGATTTTTACATTCTTCTCTTCTTACAAATATATTCATCTATTTTCAAAACTTGTTGTGAATTATGATGTCTACACTCTCAAAACCCACTCTCTAAATTGAGGTTTTAAGTCTTTTGCACAACTGAAGGGATATGAAAATGTTGCTTCTATTACAAACACAGATTCCCAATTCATCAAAAAAATATGAAACAACATGCTTGCATTCACATGCTATATGAGACAAAAAAATATGGGTGTTGAAAGCCAATATTCTTCAACCAGGTATTAATAGCACAAAGTAAAGACACCAGTCGTCGTTGACTTCATGAAGTCGATTGTGATCATCATTGCAGTGATTAACCTTATTTTTCCTATGAATGAGCTTCTGCATTGCCTTGGACAACTTTGAAACACTCCGAACATCAATGTGGATGTTTGGCAGAGATTCTTTTCTAGGTGTTAGTTTTCTCAAAATTGACATAAACAAAGAACACTTGAAAGTTGACGATATTATCTTCTTCACATTGCTTCTTCTTCCTCTCATCTTTATCCACTTTATTCTCTTTCTTGAAGCTGGAAGTTTGCTAAGGCTACCCTCATATTTATGTATTGAAGTAAGTCCATGTTCTGTGTTAAGGCCTTCTGCTAATTCCATTTGCATTGTGTTAGCTCTTTTCCTTTTCTGAACTATGAACTTGAGGCATTTCACATTCTTATTGATATCCTTTGTATGATACTCTAAATTACAGAAGATATTTAAATGAACATTTATGTTCTCTCCTCCACAACTTCTTCTCCTCTACTTGTTTGGCTTAAGATTCATCTCCAGAAAGAAACAAGAAGAAACTTGTGGATTAGGATCTGCCTCATTATATCGAAAACCCCTAGGATTGAGAAACTTCATTCTCAATTATGTGAGACATTTGTAGATCTCTTGGAAACATTGTCATTGTCATTCACTCTCTTTATGCGACATGAATTTTTCCAAGTGTACTCTAGTTGTTAGGAAGAAGATATGAATTTATTCTCTGACTTGTATGAACATGAGTTCCTATTGGGTAGTCAACAAAAGTGGAATCCTAGGGCCATTTGTGGGAAATGCTCTACTAAGAGAACCAAGAATGGTCATAGTTGAGAAATGTTGAGCAATGTGCAAATTTGTTGGTAATAGGTGAACAAAGTCGGATTTATTTATGTTGATGGCAGATTGCTATCTTTAGGTTTGTTATTTTTCAGATACAATAAACTCCCAAACATAATCAAAGGTTTCTTCCCTATTGATTTCTTGAGCTGTAGATAGATTAAACATTCATTCTCAGCTGTTATGTGAGGTTTTCTCCCATCTTTTCAATTTCTCTTTTAAAATGCAAATGCCAACAACTCAGAAACTACCACCATTTATTCCATTATGAATCTTGGGAGCAATGGCTCCCGTTTAAGAGTTGTTGCAATTTTTAAATAGTTTCTAAATTGAAAATTTTAAATGTATTTAACTGCCTGGGCGTTTTTCTCACTTGTTGGGTGAATTACGGTCTTGTTTGATATTTTTTTCCATCAACTAGGGAATTTTTACCTTGCCTAAATTGTTATGTGATTACTTGGGATGCTTGCATATATCACTAGGTTGTTATCACTTTACCATGATGATTTAACCATAGTTGGATGAATTTATTTTTGCAAGAGAGGAGTTGACTGTTTGTTGGGAGAAATTGAAGTGCACGGGGAAAGTTTTGAAGTGCATGCAGCATCTTTATCATCATTGGATAATTTTGAAGTGGTTGGGGAAAGTATTGAAGTGCCTGGGGTGATTTTAGCATCATTGGACAAATTTTTAAGTGCCTTGAAGTGCATGGAGTTTATTTATCATCATTGAACAAATTTTGAAGTGCTCGGGGTCAGTATTGAAGTGTTTTGGGAAATTTTGTCATCATTTGAAAAATTCTAAAGTGCCTAGTGCAAATATTGACATGCATGGGGCGTTTTTATCATCATTGGGAGAATTTTGAAGTGCCTACATAAATATTGAAGTGTCTGGGGTATTTTTATCATCATTGGGAGAATTTTGACGTGCCAACAGGATCAAATAATAGATGGTGAGTCTTCTTGGCAAAATATTTGCCAAATTTTTACAATATGTTAAAACTTAGTGAAAGATTTTCCAGTTTTTACAATTTTTTATAGTGAAGTGAAATATTCTTCAATATTTTACAATATCTTATAACTTAGTGAAAGATTCAGCAAGATTTTACAATATTATATAATAAAATTAAATATTTTCCAAATTTTTTATATATACATATTATATTATTGATAAAATTTCCTTCAATTTTTCCTATATATCGGAGAGATTCACCCATTTTTTATACCTATAAATCTAGGGGGGTTCTTAAAATCATCCCTGCTTGAGTGCACGAGCTGCTCAATACTACAATGTAGTATAATATTAGGATTAGGCATCGTGTGCTATGTCTACTCTCGAGGTACTACAAACATGTTCTACATAGAGGAAGTACTTGTTGTCGGTTCTTAGAGATATGGATCCTGAGAATAGTAATATTATCGCCTTTAAACTAGATGATTTTAAGTCAAGGCTCTCTTATTAGTTAGATTTCTAGTTGTCTACAAAAGTGATTGGGAAGAAAGTCCATCGCACCATTTTGGATGAAGGTGCCTCAACTTCTGTCATGTCTCTGTCATGTAGGAGAGCTATAGGCTCTCCTGAAATTAACCGTTCACCTATGAATTTGAAGGCCTTTGATGGTTGTGGTTTTCAACCTTATGGATTATTTTCCTCTCTCCTTATTGAAATAGGGGGAAAATAAGTGTCCATCCATGTCAAGGTTATCGATGCTCTGTTAGACTATAATATCCTCCTATGTAGGAATTGGTTCTATGCGATGCATGCAATTTCTTCATCAGTTTTTCATGTGGTCCAATTCCCATTCCATGGGAATATTGTTATAGTTAATAAATTGAAGTTTTGTTCTCCATACACAAGTTCTAATTCTACAAACAATGTCCCTCTCTTGGCTTCCTCGGCTCCGCAGTATCAAAACATAGGGGTAGGTATTCTCAAATATTGCTCACTTATGGGAGTCTTTTCGTTAAAACATCATCCCCCCCCTTCACAGGTCGCATATGTGAACATGATCTCCTCTCAGAGTCATGACACTTCGGATAAAGGAAAATTAATTGTTGATTCGACACCTTTCAGTCTTTTTGAAAATACTTACTAGGATATCTATTGCACTAGTGACCCCACCATTAATGATCATCTTTTGGTGGCCTCTGACCCTTATCACCTCCATAATGGTTAAATTCCCTAGTATGGTCTCAAGTTTTGTTATAGGTAATTCTCAATCGATGCAGACAAATATTGTCTCCCTAGTGTACATGGGGAAAATATAGAACAAAAAGTCACAATGATGCATCCTTTCCCTAGATAATTGAACTACTTGAATGTCAAGCTTTCCTTACTTCAATGTTGAATGTCGTCCTTACCTTATGGATCCTTTCATGGTCAGTTGTACCTGCAAAGAACGTGAAGAACAAGATAAAATAAAAATGCAATAAGATAATTCAATGATCTATACTAATATTCAAGGAGAAAAGTAATGAACAATCGACATTGACACAAATCGTTCATGGAAAAGGGGATCATGTTTTTATTAATAATATAAGAGAAGAAAGCCACAACCAAATCCTTGACGTTGAATCCTTGTTCTCATAATGCCTTTGACATCACTTTCACACACACACTATAATATTTACAAGCCTCACTCACAACTACACTCTTTGCCTCTTATACCAGCAATGATTCCAGTAGCATAAAGGTGCTCTCTTCAAGTTCTCTTACCTCTCCTTAGCCATGAAGGGAAGCTTGTATATATAGGCTAAAAACCCCCCAAATGGGTTGAGATATTTTGGTATGAAGGTGAGGAATGACCCCTAGAGGTTAGGGGAATGAATTTTACCTACTCTAAGTAGTTGGGATAAGCCTCCACGAAAAATTTCATCTAGAAGGTTCTCAAAATTTTCTCTTTTTACCTTTTTGATAGTGTTGATTCTCCTTGTACATAGCAAAGATGCGTTAGCACTCTTTGTCTTGAGAAAACAAGTGTCATCGGCACACTATGTCAGTAGGAAAGAGGCATCAGGAAGGTTTGACGCCCTATGTCAGGAGGCAAGGTGCGTCAAACCTCTTAGAATTGGGAAAAAATATCTTCAAAAGATTCCTTGGTCATATCACTTCAGGGGATTGAGAATATAAACCAAGTTTAGGTGTAATACATAGACATCCAAGATAAACTGCTAATCTGTATTTTCTTTCCATAGGTGTGGCATCTATTTGGAAAATGAGTTGACCCATATGTAAAGTGGATATCTTTTTAACATAATAGTAGGCTGAGAAAGCAAAGAATGCAACACAAAAATGTACTCATCTTTAGTGACTTCTAGCTTTGACAAGAGCATTGTGAAATACATGTTTTTAGGGTATTTCTATGTCCAAAAAGGGAAAATAGTTGTTTTTATTTTTCCTTGGGACCGTCAACACTATTTGACAATGGTTCCAAGATGAAATTTTTATCCATCGAAGGAATTGAAAAATCAAACCTACAGTTAGAGTGTCGATGTTTTTTGCATGTTTTTGTACGATGGTGAGTTTCAATATTAAGAAGGTGTTAATCAAATAATGATGAATAAGAATATATGCAATGATCAACAAATTTAGTAATCTCATCATTAGAATTTTGTCCATATTGTGGTGCATTTGGATCCAAAATCATTCATGTTCATGTTCATTGCCTCTTTGTTTTAATTCAATCGTAAAAAAAAAGTCTTGTACTCTTATAAAGAGTTCACTATTGTTTGAGATTAAAATTATTAATGGTATTATTCTATCTATAGTAGTGGCTAAAAAGTACTAGATGTTTTCTAATCAAGGAATCAATAGTTTGATCTGAAAAATTGTGATAGGGTTTCTTTGGATCCCGATTTTCAATTTGTTGTGGTGCATTGCAAAATGGGATCCAAAGATGCTCAACACTTGTAAAGGTTATAAAGAATGTGGGGAGATCAAGTTGTCATATCATTGCAGACAAATCATTTTCATATTCTCAAAATAGTCAAGTAATGTCCGTATTACTTTGAAAGAGTGATATGCAATTGGTGATTTTATAATCTTTTCAATATTTTCTTTTACTTAACATCCTTTGCTACAAATTTTATACCTTTTAGTTCTCATGTACAAATGGATACCTAGGAAAAGGTGGAAAGTTTCTTTATGATAATTCAAGTTGCTTTGAAGAAAATATTTATTGTGTATGTTTTAAAGTCGATAGTTTTATGCAAAATCTCCCATTGCACTATTTGTTGATAAGAGAACATGTTTATAATGTCTTCAGGTTGATTGGATCCATAATTTTTTTATGTTAATTTAGTTCTTCATAATACTTGTCTTGGAAACTTCCCAATGGCCAAGAAGCCTCAGAAAGTGAAATTTCTATAATTCTACCGTCTAGATCATCTATTAGATGGGTTTCTCCATATTCGTGTATCGATGTCTCAGATATTGGTTCCAAATTTGTTTCATTTTCAATAGAATCTAATATTTTTTTACTTGATAAATTATTTGATTCATGTTCAATTGTTTTATCGAATATCTATTCCCAGTTAATGTTGATTACAATGCCTTTTCTTTAACAACCTTTGGTCACACATTTCCATATACATAGGCATTTTTGTATTCCAAATTTCATTTCAACATGATTGTAATGGACATAGAGTCAATTAGAATTCTAGTCAATGCTCTTGTTACCTTATCCAAATCTGCGGGCACATTAATGATTGTTTCGACGATGCCAATTTGAACTCTTTTGTAACCAAGTTGTCTTATTTTTGAAAACGTTGTTCTTGGAGACACTAGATGTTCTTCCAAAGGATTCAAACAAACCACAGCAGATAATCAGGCATTATGATGAATCTTCATGGGTGATGCGAACAAAGGAAAATACCCACTAAATATTGTTTTTTTGTAAAATTTGCAAATATGACCTTATAATCTAACACCTCTTTCTTCTTAGGTACTTTCAAAGTATCTAATATCCAACATGGTGTTATTATCAATGCCTTCACATATAGGTCGTGCATGAATTGGTGTATCTTGAATGAGCTTCAGGTATGTAACAATTGCTTTAGTTGTTTTTTTGGATTTGTTTTGTCTTTGATGGGAATATATTCCTTGTTTCAAAGAATGCAAATTTTTAAATCTATCACCGATAATTCCAAATTGGATATCTTGTATTATTGGAGAAGTAGCTTTACGGAAGTGCATAGGTTTTGTATCTTTATCCAAAATTTCTTTTTTTTGTCGCTTGACATATTTCATTTTTTTTTGTTAGTTGCATCTTTGCTATTGAATTGTTCAAGATGAAGTCATTATGGATATCTTACTCCATGGTGCTATCTTGTGCTATATCTTCCTTGTTCTTTTTGCAACAATCCATTAGGATACCATGTACAATATTTGTTATACAATAAAACATAGTTAACATGGTCCTTTTACAATGCCTTTTACTAACATGGTTGAAAGTGTGAATGCAAGGGATCTATAACATGTTGCATCAACTGTAAAAAATTTGAGGAACTATTTGTCGAATGGAAACCAAAACTAATATTGTGAAGCCTAGTATCCCATGTGTGTGTGTTGACATTCAACAACTCACATAACCATTGAATTGAAAATATGTCTCCCTTTATGCCACCATGCCTATATGGATTTGACAAATGTACAATATATGACTTCCAACTAGAAATCAAGCATTTTTGTCCAATTTTTTTTCATCTAGATACCTATTTAGACATTCAATTTCTCTATTGTCGTTCACAAGAAATCATTTCAAAAAAATCAATGCAAATGTTTTTCTAATGCTTTGGACATCAAACAACATTGTGAATTCACAAATAGATTAAAAAAAAAGTCATGACAATCACCAGTGGTAGAACCAACGATACACAAATCTTGTTTTAATAATGCTTGCTCAATAGAAAGAAGTTCAATTTGACTATTTGGATATTGGTTTGCACATATGCTTTGGAAATATAGATGAGACCTATGTTCTAAGATATATAGAAACATATATGAAAAAAGTGGCTTAAAGTGTCTAGGGGATGGGTTTTGATCATAGAACACTAGGTTGTAGCAATATTTTGTAAGTCTAGAAATAAAATAAAGGCGTGCTGTCTCTTTTGTCATCGACCAAACAATTACTAGAATATTCAACCTTTTAGAAAACCATTTGATGTAGAAAATGTTTCCCCATAGTCCATATACATTTTCTCACTTGGTTGTGAAGCAGATAATGACATTCATTCCAAGTATGTAGCAAGATTTGTCACATAGTCTAATTCTAATAGAAATTCGATGGTCAATTATGTTCACATTATTAGTAAGGTAGCAAGATCCTTGAAATCTAAAAAAAAAACAAAAATGGTTCACAACCCCTTTTCTTATATGTATTGGTGTATATCGACAATGCAACAACACAACCAATGCATCAAATAAGTAATTTATTGGTTCATAGCATAAATTATTTAGAAAAAATAGATGAAATTTAGCCAAAGTGTGGTCAATTTGTTTGCTATTTGAACCATGTATCAAAAAATCATTTGGTTTATCTAGATAATGTGTTTCACTATAACCTTGTTCCATACAATGTATAAAGGTATTAGCCCTGCATGGAAAATATCCAACAAAATAGTTTGAATACATAAACTAGCCAAATGCACCTACAATATTTTTCACAAGATTTTGATTAGGGAGAGGGGCGGGGGGGGGAGGGAACTTGACAACATAGATGCACAAAGTAGCGAGGGAAAAAGGGTAAAAAGGGACACCATATATTTTTTCCACCATTTTTATTTGAATCACTACAACCTAGATTTCAACATACCAATGAGTGTAAACATAATAGAAACAATCTTTACAAAGTTTTCTTTTTTGTTTTGTTTTTCCAATCAAACAATGCACAAATGAACAAATAAACAATATGTTCACTATCCATCCCTTATAATCAACTCTATGAACATATATCAACTATATTTTTTTTCAATATGATTTTGAAACCAATATGTTATTCATAGGCTACAAATTATAGCAAACATAATAGAAACAATGTTCACACAATTTTTCCTTTGTTTTTTTTTCAATAAAAAAATGCACAAATAAGAAAACAAACAACATGTTCACTATCCATCCTTTATAATCAACTTCATTAACATATATCAACTATCTTTTGCCAAAATGATTCTTAAAACAATATGATATTTACATCCAAGAAACTATACCAAGCAACGACGAAGGCCATAATTTCCAATATTCAAGATGAAGCAAGTTCAAAATGTGGCGCACCATTTTTAATTTTTTAGTTTCACTCAATAGAAATTTTCACTATAAAAATTAGCCAAGGAAAACAATTATAGCATGCAACTTCAAATATATATATTTCAATGATAGTCCCGTTTTGATCTTTTGTTTTTAATATTTAATTCCAGTTGCATTTTGTTCTATAGGAATCGATTGTGGATTTCATCGACTAAAACACAATTCCCATTTTGTCGTTGCAATCAAACAATTGCACACGAGGAAAAATTAAAGGCTATTCTATCGTTTACATATTTCCTTGCACAAAGGAAGTTCTAGACGTTAACTAGAAGATTATTTTGAATAATAAAATCTATTCAGTTGGGAAAGAATAAATTCAATACTATGAGCAAATATGCTAAGAAGAAGCATAGGAAATAGATCTCGCTACTAAGAATTCTCACAAGTATACAAAAAAAAAATAGAGAGAAGAAAAGAGACTGAATCATATGAATGAAGAGATGCATATTGGTGTGTATCCTTCCATTTAATAATGATGAATAATAGCGTACATAAATAGTACATCCCTCATAGGAAAATCGAGTTGTATGGAGACAACTCATAAAGCTCAAAAAGCCTGACTTACCAAAATATAGCAAACCCCCATAGGTGGCTAAAGCACTTCCCAAATATGTAAAGGACCACACAAATTAGAAAAAGAATGAGTGATTTGTCAAGGGAGATGGAAAAACATGCTAATCCTGGAAAATGGAGACAAATTCATGAAGGATGGGTTGGAAACAAAGGAACCCACTTTCCTAGTTAACTAGCTTTACCTTTTCCATAGAAAAGCGGAATAAAGAAGAATAAACAGAATCTGCTGTAAAGTGTTGTTACTAATTATGGATGGCCATGAAGTGGTCAAGATCAACCCAGAATCATAAATAAATCATTCATGGGGTATAAATGGCATGTGTTGACTTTAAGGTGCAAGTGGATGCCAACTAATTAAGCTAGTGGGTAGATAATTAATCAAATAATGATTAATTATTTTATCCTAAGTTATGAGTGGGTTTAATATATTCCAACAAGGAGATTTTAGTGCAAGGATGTCATAGGCATCTCTAGAGAATCATAAATGTATAGTCTCTTTAATGTACTAGCATGTTTTTTATATTCTCTTAGCATTCATTGTATGCATCTATGCTTTACAAACGAATAGTTAAGAGACCTTTGTCTCAAAGGCCTTAACTACATTCATTCCACCACATATAAATCTGCAACAACCTTCTATGGGAAGATAAAACTATTGAATTATTATATTACTTGTGGACACTAGAGTATCACAACTAAAGAATATCCATCCATAATCATGTTGATAAATTACGGGTAGAGACAACCCACATGCAAACTATCACACTTAAAAACAAAACTAATTTAATCCATACTAAAATCCAACAATTTTTGTATTGCATTTGTCCTCTTCTAAGTCCATGTAGTGCTTGTATAGGTTTATTAAGAGTGATATCAATCCTTTCAACAATTCACATAGCATGGTATACAATATATTTGCAACAACATAACATATAAGTAATTTACAGTAGAAGTAAGTAGTTAGTTTACACTAATATGTAAATAGTTTTAAATCATAAGAAGAATACCTCCAATGAGAATGGTGAGGAATTACAAAATATAGAAAGCCTCCATATCCTCCTCAAGTTGCTTTCCTACTCATTTCCCAAAGCGGAACCATGGTTCTACCTCTCAACCAACTAAGGGCCTAATTGACTCCCTAGACCTAGGAATCCATACAAATGGCCTCTTAGTCCTTTGTGCTCGAAAACCAAAAAACAATTATGCACCTATTTATATGACTAAATAATTACATGTATCTCTTCTCAAGGTTTTTCAAACCCCTTCCAACACTTCTCTTATTTCCCCCATAAAATGCCCCCTTTCTCCTAACTTCCCTGCTCTATTTATGCCCCCTCTTCCCCAAAACAATTCCACCACATTCTTCCCATAAAATATTAATTTTTTACAACAAAACTTTGATGTATTACACATAATAAATTCAAGGTACATACAAATAATAGTAAACAACATGTAAAGTAGTTCTCTTGCATGTTACTACATAAAAGAAGTGATAACTCTATCCATAATTTTCAACATGAATCTAACTATTCCATTTACTGCATTAATACCCCCTAACAATTATGAACACATAGTTATCTAATTTGATAAAATATTCTTTCACGGGATTGAAATGGTTTGATTACAATATATAAATTCTATGAATAAGATATGTACCTACCTCTCTCTCTATCTCTCACACACACACCCACACACCCACACATATATACACATTGCATTCAGTTTATTTAATCCTAAAATTATCTAACATTTGAAAATTCGTGTAGACCATACAGTCATATATTTGTAAATACACATAACCTAACAATTCATTTAATTAATTTCAATTTGAACGATATGTCACCAATCCTTGTAAAATTGAAATCATATGTTTCTATTATGCTCAAGTTAATAACACATCTATATATTAACCTAATTACTAATCAGTATTTCCTTAAAAAAATATACTAATGTACTCGTGCAAGGTGTGCATATGTTTCCAGCGCAACCACTCTTCACATGGGTACTAATAATCACATTCAATTCCCTAATGTATGGTTCTTATATACATGAAATCGATATGCAAAATAACGATCGATAATGCATCATTCATAGTTCCATATTAATCAAGATTTATTATCATTCATTAATACTATTTTTTCATACAAAATCATTAGAAATTATTTGTGTAAACATATTCAACAATACAAGAATATTTAATTATGAAGGTTTATAACAATGTATGACACCACACAACCCCATCACTGGTCCCATACATCTCCATAAGAACTTCAAACACCTAGCCACCACTACTTCCATCACCTGGCCTCTCCATCATGTCCTTTGCTACAATATAATGTGGCATCAGCTATATTGATCACCTAACCATATATTGAACCCGTAAGCAGAAATGTTGACTACATTGACCAAGCTTCCCTAGCAGGCATATGCTAGTTGTCATCACAAGTCTAAGGTAGTGTGCTCAACACAACCCTCCCACAAATCCAAATTTCATAGGATAAACAATGGGAAATTCCTCCATCCCCTTGATAGTACTAGGGTTAATACCTTGGCATCAACCATATTGTTCCATCACTATTGTAATGTCCCTTCTTGTAATTTTGGAGAAAATTACAATTTGGGCAAATTCAAGCTCAACTAGTCATGACTCTAGGGGGTTCCAGTTGACACCAAATGGTCCTGAATTTGAAATAAAATGGTATGGTTAGTATTATAACATACCAATATGACCTTTGAACACTTTGATTCCTACTTTAAGCCTATGCAACTTGGTTTGGGGATAATGAGAGAATGTGTAAGCTTCCTAGGAAAAAGTAGTAAACTTGTCTTTCTTTGTTTGGCTCCAAAAACCACCAAACCTTTCCCAAATTCCTTATGGAAGGAACCTATATAATTTAAATAATCATAAAATACCTCATACACTCAATGGTTGAATCATAAAACTCATTTTGACATGTTATTCAAGTTTGCACAATTTTGACCAATTTCTAGCTTTGGACTAGTGAAACCGAAGTTGATACCAATGCACCCAAATGACTTCAAATTCTGTATGAAAGGGATTGAGGGGTATTAGGAAAGACTAATGCATATTATTAATTCTCATATACTTTCCAAATTCTTATGCAACTTGCTTTTGACCCTAGGGAAAGAAGGACAAAAACACTAGGAAAATCGGTGTTAAAACCTCCAAGGGAACATGGCACTTTTTGATCTCCAAATGTAGTACAGCCCTCCAAAATTTCAGAACAGAGTATGTGGATACATATCAGTCATAAATTTATTTCATTATTCATGTTTATTAATCTTTTCAAACTGGCTATGAGGCACAACATCTATATGGTAACTTTAAGTGAATTTGCTTAAGGGGAAATGGTATTAATAGCTCGATTTTGACTCATGAAAAGTAGATTAAATGGTTTAGATAATGGAATGACATATAAATACCATAAAAAGAATTAAAATGGATTCCCAAATATCATTAAACATCATATAAATTCCTTCATACAAATCTGATATACAACTCTTTCAAAGTGGAAGCCAAATACATGAAAACTAGTAATTCAAGAGCATGGGAATGCAAGCCTTTCACACTGGAGTTTCTTGGATTTTGAGATACAGAGAATATGGTCATGAAAATATATATTCATACAAAATTTATGGCTTCCCCATCTTTATAAAAATCACATAAAAGTCCTCATACAAATCTGATATACAACTCTTTCAAAATGGAATCCAAATACATGAAAACTAGACATTCAAGAGCATGGGAATGCAAGGCTTTCACACATGGATTTATGATATTTAGACTTACAGAGAATATAGAAAGAATATTACAGAACCATACATCATATACCCAATATTTATCATAAAATATACTCAGAAAGTGCAAGCACTAATCCAATAAGTGCGTCACCAACATGAAAGTGTGGGGGAATGGAGGAGAAGGAATGAGAGAATAGGGAGATAGATGAGAGTTTGAACTGTATGGACCTTCAACCTACAAATAATTTTTTTTTATTAATCTCCAATTATAGGTCTGAATTTCCTCTCCATAAACCAACTTGGAAAGGAGTCCAACACCCTCGAAATTGGTTCACAATCAGGGAGAGTGAACACTTGTTGTGCAATGGACAAGCAAAATATATCCAAAATCACAAAGGCATACTAAAAAATTATAAAAATACATTATCATTCCTCATGAAATCCTTTTTATTAACTTCATGATTCCTCCTAAGGTTGAATTTCCCTCCATGGGATTCCTCCAACCCATCTTAGTGGTTTAGTAACTCCTATGACACTTGTCTTCCTCTTCATGATCCAATTCTTTCCCCAATTCGAATGGAACCCTATAACTCCAAAATGCACCCTATTGGTGGATATTTTTAGCCCTATCATGTCATATTTTTCATAGGTTTTCAATCAGTCTGAATTTGTCATACTTGTCATGTAATCTTTCATCATTAGTTGTCATAGAGTGTGTGGAATCTCCTTCCAAGTGGCACACAATGTATTCTTAGTCTATTCCTCTTCCATGAGAGTTAATATCCTTTAATAATTGGAATTCCTTGGATCATGATATGATATTGACATCGTGTCAACCTCCAGTAATGTTACATTACCCATGGATTCGAATTTAGATGAATATCATGCCAAGTGTGTGGGGAATCTAGTCACCCAAAGGCTTCGCAAGCTTCCAAGTGTCTTCATGAACCAATGCCACATTATTTCCTTAGAATTTATTATTTATGTGACCCATTTAAATGTGAATATGGTAAAATAAATTCCTTTTGGGTCACATAGCCCCTTTATTAAAAACTTTATGTTTCCATCTCAACCTAGGGAACTGGTAGGCTGGTGAAACATTATTTGCAAGTAGCCTTATTTGAATGGGGACATGAAAATTGTTCTAAGGGTCTCATCATCTAACAACCACTTTGGGAAAGCTGCAATTCTTGTCAAAAATCACACTAAACTACAAGTCATAGAAATATTTCAATTCACAATTAAATCACATGAAAACTAATATAACATCAGTATCCTCTTGATGCTAAGACATATTGTTTCTTATTAAATTGAATAAGACAAGACAACCACCTAGGGCCAATTCATCAAAATACACATGGGATATTCCATCAATATTATATTAGTATAATATCCATAAAAAACCGCAATGCCATATTTCTATTCTTAAGCGGGTAAAGAAAATATGTGCAAGCAAGATAATTGTTCTTTGAATCTTGAATACATTCGTGCAAGAATATACATATATGAATTAGATAACTAATTTAGTTGTCCATATGAGAGACTTGTTGAAAATAAGACCAATATTGGTTAAGAGCATGAGTGTTATATTGATAAAAATATTGGCAATAGCAGAAAGTCATTTCATTGAACATTTGGAGCCAACAACCCACGCCGCAAAATAAAAAATTGGGGATATATCTTAGTGGTAACAAAGAAAATTGGATATAAAAAATATGGAAAGCAACAATACTATAATTCTATAATATAAACAATAGACAACATTGGTCACTATATAGCTAAATCCAACATTAATTTTGGCCATCCCATGTTGCTTCTGGTTACAGGGTTCAATATTAGTTCTTTAAATCTAAAGAAATCCAAGATTATGGAATCCTTGGAGTCCCATGTGAAAATATACTCTATGTAAGTACTTTTCCTGGTTGTTAGGTCCAAGCAGAGTGATCTCAATAGCCCATATACTTTTAAGTGACCTAACTGATTTTTAAGTGATTTAATCATTATTCCATATACTTTTTTTTTCTCTCTCATGTAGGTGGGTATGGTTATCAAGGATTGATCAAAATCCTATACTAATGTTCACTAATTGTTCTTTGATTTGTTTAGTTTTCTAATGAAGATTCTAGAGTCTATAATTATGGGTCTGTTGTAATTTTTTTAAAATAATCAACTGATCCATATGGTTATAGGTGGCCACCCACCTATTCCACTAGCTCAAAACAATTTTTTCATTTTGGCAATTTTCTTGTAATTTTATACTATTTTTTGGGTCCCAAACTTTTGGGGTCGTTTTAAGGCCCTAAATGACATTTTTTTGTGATTAGGAGGGGGGGGGGGGAATGGTTGTCAAAGTGATTTATTTGTTTCTAATCGAAACTTACAAATCTCAGATAGACCTTTCCAATTAGACATCGAGCGTCCCAAACTGAGATCGTATGCCAAAGTTATGACACCGAGAAGTTGACTATTCAACTAACCACCTCGGGGATGCAAACTTTATGATGATTCATATCCTAGGGTTAGGGTTAGGGTTTCTACCTCTCCAAGGATTTATGATAAAATGCTCTTCGACCACTTTTTGTATTCAACTTGTTATGAGTTAGCGTAGCCTCCACATCTCTTCTCAAAGATACAACTATCGCCATTCTAGCTGCTTTTTTTTACAGTTTGGTTTGTTTCATTCATTAATAGAATCTAAGTTTACTATATCATTGTGTTTATTTCCATATATTTGTGTATGTGAATATATATATATAATATGATCTATATAATATGATCTTTCATTTAATTCTCACATAGATCCCAATCATCAAATTTCTTAAAGAAACATGCTCAGTTACCATGAATTCAAGAGAACTGCTTTCATGAATATATTTAATATCTTGTAATAAGGGAATTTTCACATTAATTTTTTAAGCTCCACCGAGGAATTGAATTTAGAAGGTGTTTGTGTGCTAGAAATTGTTCCCATACTACCACAAGAACAAGCTAACACAATCTCAAAAATAAATAAAATGAAATTGGTTTTTAATGGTTTTGGTTTGAAAGTTTTCCAACAAGAAAGAATATCATGAAGAAGCTAATAAAAATACTAAATTATGAAATGATTTGAAATACTGAGTTGTAAACACATAAGATATAAACCAAAAACAATATAAACATAACAAATATTTCACCCATAACACATAAGCACTTGCATGAATAAACACATTAAACAAGAAATCAAATTATATGTTAAGTGATCAAACAAATCAAAGATAAAACTAGCAATACAAATAATAATGGCTTATAAGTATGTATATTCAGTATCAGTATTCAAACTTACATAAGAGTAATTAGTCTTAGCTTAAGATACATCAGCTCTAAAGCCTTTCCTTGAGCAAAATTAGAACCCTACATACATTTCTTTTTCTACTTTTATCCTTTTCCAATCAAAATAGTTACATAAATGTCAAAACTACTTTTAGGTAAGAATTTGAGCTAGTTACAAAACTAGTTGTATTTTTAAAAAATAATAAAACTATTAACTATCACAAACTAACTACTTGACACCTGGTCCTTAGAAGCATTTATAGATTCTTGGCTGCCTCTGCCAACAAAGAAATTCCTTCTAAAGCATGTGACTGTTTTATGCTTCGTTGTTGCTCTGTCTCTAAACTTTTATCCTCTTTAATAACACCTCTTTCTGTTGGGTCAGTCTTTAAATTTCTTTTTTAATTCTTCAACCTGGATCTGAACCTGTGTTTTTCTCTTCAAGGCCTCTTTTGAGACAACTATCAACTCTTGATAGTGTGTATTGATATCATCAAGGTCCTCTCTCAGTCTTCTATTAGTCATTACTAATCCATCATTAGTATCACTAAGAAAACCAATCTGATATTTGTATTGCTTCACAGTTTTCTTAAGGTTCTCAGTTTTGAATCTATGTGCATTCCTCCCTATAATATAGAATTATTATCTGATAGCCATGAAATATGTATTTTCTTAAAAATGAGGTCATCTTCTTCTCTATCTTTAACTGTTTCTTGTACCACAAGAACCTCTGAAGACACACCTCATTCAATGTTGAAAGTGTTTGGCTCTTCTGAAACTTTATCTATTCCTGGGGATGACTCTAATAAAATTGAATGCTATTCCTCAATATAAACTTGCTGAGAGTTTAGGTATTATTTACCTTCTGTATCTTCTTCAGTTAAAGAATCTTCAATCTCAATAATCATCGTTTTCCTTAATTTAGGGTTTAATATCTTTTTCTTATAAATTCTAAGTTTGTTTTTAACTCTGGTTTTTGGCCTCCAAATCACTTCTTTCACCTGTACAGGAACTTTCCTTTGAAACTTTACATTTGAGACTTGTAAAGTCTCATTCCTAATTTCAAATACAACATGAACCTTTGTTGTGCTTTCCTGTACAGATATGAAAATCTGCTTTTGCTATGTTAAACCTAACTTCTCCTCATAATCTGAAACAACTCTCTGCTCCTTTTCATCATTATTCAAAACCTGCTCTGAGTTACCATCAAGCGTTTCTCTTACCTCATCATCCACAGGCTCTTCGAATCCCTGACATGAACAATTTTCTTGAAAATTATCCTGTACCAGATCATTCATTAAATCTTTCTTGAACCTTTTAGAAAAAGCAAATTTCTTGTTCATCATGATCTTCTTCACTTGATCTTATTTTTCATTAGGGATACCTGACCAAAATAGAAAATGATCCCAACTTCTACTCTTCTTCTGCAAGACTTGCAAATAATTAATTTTATTAATCCATGATGAAAAACAGACTAGTGAGTATGATCCCTATGCCCTTTAATTCTGTTGGACATTTTTTGAAGACTTTTCAAGAAGAAGAAAGGTAAGTTCATCTTCAACTGCTGGTTTAGATGTTGCAAAAATATAAAATGGTATTTGAAAACCAAAGAAAACCTCCCTTCACATGCAATGTAGCTCTGCAAAATTCTAATGACTCCTTTCCATCCATGCTTGAATTTATCCAACTGAATGGCTTTTCCCCAATATAGGGCTTCGATTTATGGTAGCAGGAAACCTTTTGGGTTAAAGCTAAAAGGAATCTTCTTAAACCACATCTCTCCCTCTCTTAATATACATGTAACTTCTTCTATCAACTCCTCCGTCAATTCAAATTTAAGAATATCAAATATAACTGTATCATTGCTGAAACCCTGGGAGAAATGATATGATACTTCTGGATTAAAACCTGTGATTATTTCAAAGAAAGTGAACCATCCTTCTCTTTTAAACAATGCTGCACAACTAGGAAACTCATTTTCCCAACTCGTATCCGTAGGTTAAAATCTATTAGTTTTCCCACTTTTCTTCATCTCTGCGCTGTAACATGACCTGTGTATTTCCTTTGTAAACTTCAAATATTTTGAAAGCTCCTTCTCTGCAACAATAATATCGTGCCCAAAACTAACTCGTGACAGGCAGGCCTATGATATTTCAATAATCCTTACAGAATCAAAATCATGTCAAACCAGACCACGATTCTCTCAATGATTTCTACAGCTCCTCATACACTTGTCATGATTGTGGACTAGGGCTATGATCATGCATTATTATGTCTCCACAGGTGTCTAAAATCTTCCACTATTTTCTATTGCAAACAACCATGACTGTCTACCACTATTTTCAATGATTCGAGATTCTTGTAGCGCCTTATTACATTGACTCTTCACTCTGCGCTACAGGAATCCCCCTTGTGAATATCTATTGAAAAATGACACAAAAACAAAGGTTAGGTCATAAAGCTAAAGCTTGGAATAAAATTTATTATAAGCTTTTCAGAATTTTAAAGATATATACACCTAATAAGCCCACATAAACTTTAAAACCAATAAAATGAAATAAATCAAAACAATTATAAGCATAAAATCAAACAAAAATGTACTTACCACTATGAAACCTCAAAACCAACTCAAAAATATAAAATAATATGAAATCAATCTTTCAAAAAACACATACATCAACCAAGAACAATATCTAGTTATAACATAACGAATTACATGTTTTTCAATATTAATAATTTATGGATAAGGTGACAACATGAATAACTAGGTTGAATTCTTAGAAGAAGACGATTGTTTGATTAAACTAGTATTATTCTCTGGTTACACAGAAATTTCCTCCTTATTATCATGAGTAAGAAATTCGTCATTATCTTCTTTTTTCGTTACAAGGGGGTTTTTATTCAACAACCTCTCAAATATTAAATGGGCATCCTATAATTCTATAGGAGTGACAAAATATGTATGGAAATTTTTTAATTAAACACTTCCAACATACTTAGCTACTTTATCATTTGGATTTGGGAATGATTGGGCATGTAGTTGTGTGAGTTGAGAAGGTGGCTGGGTAGATGGCAATTTTAATGGTTGAGATGGAGTTACTTGGGTTTGAAGGGGAGTATTGTTAATTTTTTAATTGTTATACAAGATATAAAAACATTTAGCATCATAACATCATAACCATATGCAAAAGGATCACTGAAAGAAAGACAAGCACAACCACACAAAAGAACACAAATATTTATCCCAGGAAACCCTCATAGGGAAGAAAACCCAACAAAAATTCCTCTATATAGATGTATCAAAAGTACAAATACAAGACCCCAAACAGGTGCTACTTCTCCCAGCAGATATTTCTCTCTCTCTCCTATACAATATACACAAGTGAGTGTGTGTGTCAAATGAGGAACACACACCCTCTATTTAAACTCTTTCTTCCACTTGAATTTTTCCCTAATTAGTCGGCCTCAACAAACTTATTGGGACAACTTCACCTAGGAAGACACAAAACAATATTATATTATATTCAGCAGGGTTCTATTTACCCGACTTACAATGGAGGTTTTACTTCATGACTCCATGATGACCAAATACCATAGTAACATACCAATGGAGGGATAAAACATCTCTGATATGTTACATCTGTAAAATACATTTAGAATATTCTTTAAAGTTACAATATTTCAACACTCCCCCTTAACGAGAAGGGTATTATACTGACAACAACATCATTAACTATAGGATCAAGGAGAGAGATCATCTGGAACATCATCAAGGTGATACATCTATACATAATAGGAAGTTTTCAACAATCATCAGTGATTGGAATAGTTACTAGAACATATTCAGTTCTAGAACATCATCTTCTACAACACCAAGTATTCATCTTTGATCTTCTGCAACACTCGATCACTTGATCCTTTGCAACAACACTTTGATCTTCTTATTGCAGCACTTTGATCTCTCGATCCTTTGCTGCAACGCTTTGATATTCATCTTCTTGCAGCCGCTTAATAACTTGATCCTTTGCAGCAACACTTAATCTCTTGATCAACATCATCATCAGCAACAACATAACTTGCAACACACATGATCCAATTACAGGATGATCAATCTCTATCACCTTTTGTACATAAGTCCAAGGATGATGTAATCCTCATATTTTACGAAGACCAAATTCTATGGATCACCTTTAGAACTAATTTCTAGGGATGATACAATCCCACTTCACCATCATCAACCTAATCCCCCTTTTGAGGAAGGTCCACATCATCAACCAACTCCCCATTTTTTTAGTAGGGTCCACATCATCAACCTGCAATAAGCACAATCATCATAACTTAATGCAAGATCATCGACAACATCAAAATATGTCGGATCATCCACAAATGAATGCAGGACCACATTGTCTACAAATGAATTCCAGACCATAACATCCATAAATGAATGTAGGACCACATTGTCTATAAATGAATTCCAGACCATAACATCCATAAATGAATGCAGGACCACATCGTCTGAAAATGAATACATATCTCGTTTGTGAATGAATACATTACCACATCGTCTGCAAATGAATGCAGATATCATCTGTAAGTGAATGCAGGACCACGTCGTCTACAAATGAATGCATATATAGTCCACAAATGAATTAATACAGGATGAATGCAAGGTAATATCTCTTTGGGATCTTCCTATTTGAAGATACGACCAACCTTTCCAGGATAATCCTTGTGAGGATACCACCAACTATGTTGGGATATTCCCACGAAGATACGACCAGGATCTCTATACAGTAACTATACCAGTGGGGATCGTCACTCTTTTCTTGTACATCCAGCATACTGGAAAACTCGACTGGCCTTCTCTGTACTGGAATACCATCTGATTTTGTTATGATCACTCCCTCTTTCCATGGAGGTCCTTTTGTAGTACACCAAGCTTGTCACAGAAGTATTCAAAATTTACTCGAGACAAAGGTTTGGTCAACACATCAACAACTTGTTCATCGACACTCACATACTAGAGTTTTATAGCTCCCTTCTATACCATATCCCTTATGTAAAAATACCATATTTCTATGTGCTTCAATTTGTTATGGAACAAAGGATTCCCCGTCATCTTTATACAACTCTGGTTGTCACATAGAATCATTTGTGGTGTCCAACTCCAGATCAAATAGACCTGTCATCAACTTCTAAAGAAATATGGCTTCACAACTAGTGGAACAAGCTGTTGTATACTCTACTTCAGTCATGTTGAAGGCAACGCTGGTCTGTTTCTTGCTAAACCATGAGATCATGGCAAATCCTAGAGAATAACATCCACCTTAGGTGCTCTTTCTATGTGAGGCACTTCTTGCCCAATATGAATCAATATATCCATACAGTCTGTAGTCATGATCTTCATCATAGTATATTCCAAAGTCTAGCGTACCATTTAGGTACCTCATAACATGCTTTGCAGCTATCAGGTGAACATGTCTAGGCTTAACTAGATACTAACTCAGGTATTCATAGCAAAGCATATATCTGGCCTGGTATTCGTTAGATACATCAACGAACCAATAATATGTCTGTACTGAGTTAGATCCAATAAATTTGATGATTCATCAGATACCAACTTCATGTTGGTATCCATGGATTTAAAATACAACATATCAAATATTCTTAATATTTCCACAGCATACTTTGTGAAGCCGCATTGCTTCACCACATGATGAACATGTTGTAATGTACTTAGCCTCTTCATGAGATCATACCCGATCCCAAACATCCTATCAGGACATATCCCAGTCTTCTGCATTCAACCTTGAAGGTTGGAACCCACTTTACTCTTGGTAAATCCTTAGTCTAGCAGGAAGTTGTCCATCCTGTCGTACCATGTCGAACTCGAAGATCTTCTAAATTCACTCCCCCTGAAGTGGAGCATTGTCCTCCCTCTACATTTTGTACTCTATGTATCGAAACATTCTGTATTGGAGTGACAGGTAGCATCCTCTGCTACTGATCTTCTATGTATCCATCTTAGGTCACTATATACCAAGATCCTTTTGTTTAAAATTTCCTCTTGCACCCATATGTGAGCTTGTTGTCTTATATAGGCTTCCATATTCAACCTTGTAGCAAAGGTTAAGATATTCATCACTCTAGGTGATCTTCAAGTTCCTTATGTAACTATATGTGCTTATCTAGGGGTACTTTCTAAGCGTGTACAAAACCTTTTCTGCACATGTGATTCTTTTCTCGATATATACTTCTACTTCACTAGAGTATGTGATCATGCCATAATATACTCCCTCTTTCTGAGAGAAACCAAAGACCTTTCTTTGTATACTTGTTCTTGTATATCCACATGGAAGACACTATGAACTTCCTATCAGGTCTCAGAACCACATCTAGATATTATTCCCCATGATCAACTGGTACTCTTTGATCATAGCTTCTTCCATTTCTCCTTGGCTACTTCTTCATAGATGGAAGGGTCTACATCAATGATGTCACTCAATTGTCCCACAAAACTAGAGTGTATCTGAGGCCTCTTACTTTAGTTGAAATTCCTGTCATACTTTTCTTCATCTTGAATTATCTCTCATGCCCAAGGTGGTCTTCATCTCTCGAGGTGGATCTACCGCTCTCTTATATTCTTCTGAATCTCTTTCTTTCATCACGGTGTCTCTGAACCTGGGAGCTTTAGGTTCATCTTTATGTATGTTTATTGGAGTGGATCTTGTACTATCGTCACTTGTTCTTCGGAACAAGGCTCATCCTGATTTTCTTGTAGGCTATTGTACGCGATCTTTCCTACAAGTCAAATGCACCAGTTGCATCATTTGATAAGACATATTCATATGCATAAAGATATAATCATGCAATTATTTTAGCCAATAGAACATTCATCCATATCATATATACATAGAGAAACTTTCCATATGCCTTCCATCTCTACCATAACATCATTGAGATTGTGCACTAATCCCAATATGTCAGCAAAGAGGTTTCTTTCTAGATAAGTAGCAATGGATTATTGTATAGCACCATGGGATACTTACTCAAAAAATGCATTTAGTAGTATATTGTTCATTAATGTAAACATTCTATCATGCATAATACATAGAATATATAGGAAAATACAATTCAAATATTTATCTTTGTTTATTTGGTAGATTCATTCTCGATCCTTATGTCTTGTATCCTTCTACTGGTTTCGAGAACCTGTGTACTGGTTATGAGTGTCACTAACTACATTCCTTCTTATCCAATGCTGAGTTGGATAAGAGTATGATCTTTGTCTTCACTAGTAGAATTCATATTCCTTATCACTTGAGAATGATGTATTTATTTGACTTCTTCAAGTTGTTCTTTGATTTGAGAAACCCTTGTGAAGTGGGATTGCATGGTCTTGGAGTTTTGTATCTTCACATTCTTCAGTCGGTTCCTCAATGTCATCTTCTTGTTGATATTCTTTCCTTAATACAAGTTGGTCATTGTACCAACCATATCCTTGGGAGTCTACAAGGATGATACATGTGGGATCCAAAGGAGGCGGAAACAATTCTCTTGGATTCGAGTAAGTCCTTGTTGCGCTTTGTCTTCATTTCACTCTAGATATGTAGCTTCTTCATTGACATAGTTTTCTAGTTCATGCTTCTTCAGGTATGAGAAGCACTCTATATTTCCATGCTTAGAATTTATCGGTTCCTTCAAGATTGTTCTCAATATTGGTACTGTTTATCATCAAGATAAAAATGAGAACCTCAAATGGAAATAAAAAGGATAGAATTTACCAATGAGATTGCTTCAACTTGATGCTTGCTTGAAATATTTTATGCAATATTGATTCTATTAGACCTACGGTTTGACATAGAAACCCTATTTTTTCAACTTAGGTATATTTTAGATCTGATTATATATAAAGATGCACCTCCTCAAGGTGAGCTGAGCAACATACTCATTTTCCCACAACTGTGAACAAAACTACAAAATATCTGATCCCCTAGTTTTCCCTAGCAGTAGTGATAGGTCAAAAATTGAAAATACACATAATGAGAAACTTATTCCATATAAAAATGCTCTATCCTAGGGCAAGTTTGATGGCCCTCCTTTTTCAACTGATTGGTGGAGGGAAGTACCCGAAACAGAAAGCCCTAGTTTTTCTCTAGTTTCTTCTACAGAATTCACTGATCTCGTTTTTGCTATATCTCCAAAGTTTCTGATCCTAAAGGTATGAAACTTCATCCTGTAGTAGGCTCCTGGTATTTCTTCTTTCCAACCCCACAGGTTAGATAACAATTGGCTTCACCAAGTGGTACTTATGTGAATTTTCCCAAGGTGACTTATTTCATGATTGCTCGACATAGCGAACTTGTACAGACTTCCAAGTGTCATTGTTTCACCTTAGGGGTTTGAAACATTTTGCACAGAAAATACATTCTATTTCTTATTTGCAACATCTTTCTAAATTTCATTTGACCTTCCTAACCCAATATATATCAATTATCCCTAGGTCGCATGTTTAAGGCTAAATTATAGGAGAGGTTGGAACCCTGAGTTGGAGGAATCATATCTCCTATATTACAGTGAATCTGAGGCTGAAACCTTTACAAAGGGTACATTAAGATATAATATTCGTCCTATCAAAGTTTCAGCTCCTGATCCTTCTCCAATATTGAGTTATAGGTGAGTTATATCGAAAGTCCCAACATAACTAGTTTTTTGTCTTCTAGGGTTTTCAAGCATGAAACCCTAATCTTTAGTAGTTGTAACTGTAGTAGTGTTTGGGCTGTACAAAGACTTCTTTCAGGGTAGCTCTAATACCATGTTAAGTTTTTAATGGTTATACAAGATCTAATAAAATTTATCATCATAACATCATAACCATATCCAAAAGGATCACTGAAAGAAAGATAAGCACAGCAACACAAAAGAACACAAAGATTTATCTTGGGAAACCCAACAAAACTTCCTCTATATAGATGGATCAAAAGTAAAAATACAATACCCCAAACATGTGCTCCTTCTCCCAACATATATCTCTTTCTCTCTCCTATGCGCTATACACAAGTGAGTGTGTTTGTCAAATGAGGAACACATGTCCTCTATTTATACTCTTGCTTCCACTTGACTTTTTCCCTAACAAGTCGTCCCCAACAAACTTACTGGGATGACTTCACCTAGGAAGACACAAAAAAATATTATATTATATTCAGGAGGGTTCTATTGACCCGAATTACAATGGAGGTTTTACCTCATGACTCTGTGATGACCAAATACAATAGTAACATCCTGAAGGAGGGATAAAATATCTCTAATAGGTTACATCAGTAAAATACATTTATAATATTCTTCGAAGCAACAATATTTCATCAAGGATAAGATTGTTCTATTGCTAGAGAATATTGTGAATATTGCTTAGCTAATGGGAATAGTTGTTGTTGTATGAATTGCGATTGAGGATGTTTATGTTGAGAGAAAGAATGAGGGATTCTTACATAAGCACGTCCTCGCCACCCTTGTTTCCAAGATTTTTTGTTGTCCTTACTTCGAGAACAATGTTTTTCAAGGAATTGGAAAATTCCATATCTAAGGATATTGATTATTTGAATAAGTTGTAGAAAATTGTTGTGAAGGATCTCGTTACATACCTGTTTCTCTTCGTTTCTAGGGCCTTTTTGTGTAACATAGGAAAGTGATTCAGTTCCCTCGTTTACTCCCTTGTAAATTGGCCGAACTCCAGGAAGCAAGGGACAAACTTTAGTAAGATTCTTGTTTGCACACAGGGCAAAAATCTGAAATTATTAAAAGAACAATATTTTATAGGATGTTTATTCCTAAATTTAGAATAGAAAATAGACAAGGATGCATTTTCTTCTTCTTATATTTTCTTAATATTTAACTTGTCTCGTTGTGTGCTCAAGGTACCAAGGATATCAGTTTTAAAATTTTCAAGTAAATTTCCAATATTTGATCTTGTTACTCCTCTTGTAGTTGATTTGTTTTACCCTTCAAAGAGAATCTTGTGGCTCCTTGCTAGTTTTTGCTAGACTTCAAAGTATTTCCGGCACAAATCAGAAACCTCATCAAAGGGTAAACAAAGAAATATCACAATATCCCATATGGTTAAATACATCTATAAATTCATCTTGATTTCCTTTCAAAAATATAGTTCTAATTGTCTCATTATTCAAACCATGTTGTAACTTGTTTGTATTTTTGGAGATTATATAAGAATATTTCAAAATAATCTTCAAGATTTTCATCCTCGTTTTGTATAATCTTAAAAATATCTTCTCATGAGTCCTTAGTATTATAATAATCTTGGTATTTCTTAAGGATGGTATTTTTCATATTATCCCAATATTTAATACTACATTGTTCTAATCCCATTTACCACCTTAGAGCATCATCGTTTAGTGTTGCAGAAAATAATTTAATTTTTTTAGCATCATTAACATATTTATAACTACAACACTAAATGTCATATTAAAAAATAAAGGAGTCAGTTTCCTTAGTAACCATACCATGGAAGTGTGGTAAAACCGAAGATGGGATGTTTTACATGGATACATATGGATCTAGGTCAAAAATTGGAAACCCAAAAGTTACCTCTTCATTCTCACGTGTGTTTGATGCCCGTTCCTCTTCGTCTACCATATTTATAAAGAGGCTAAAATTAAGGGGTTTTGGAATTGATTCCAAACTAGATTTTGATGGTTTAGATAATGGATTTTCCTCAACCTATACTTTTGGTAACACAATTTCTTCTTCAAATGTAGAATCAATGATTGGTTTTGTAATGATGCCTTTTCCTGATCTTTTTCCTTTAAATCTTCTTTGAAGGAGTTGGAATTCTACTGTGTAATTTTTTTTTCTCTTGGTATTATTCCATCTAGTGGGTTAGTCGATGGTTTTTTTCTTATATGAAATGAAGTGTATGAAACCATAGAACCTACTCTTCCTTGTTTACAAAATATGCCTTTATTATCCCTAGTTCTATACATACAGTGCAAACATGACGAAGCTTTGTAGAAACTCACTAAAGTGAATGCAACAAGTTATTGCACCATATAAATTGTGTAGTGAGTTTGTATTTGTATCTTACCATTTCCACTCCTCTTAATTAAAAATTTATGCATTGAGAAAACTAAACACACCGAATAGAAAATATCCTATTCTATTCAATTGATAAGAAACTACAAATTGGTCAATTACCTTTTAACAATTCCTCAACAACGGTGCCAAAAATGTTAGTTAGTTTATATGTGTTTATAAATTTTGTTACAATTACTTATCAACAGGAATGTAAACTTATGAAATGTTTACACTATTTGTGCAAGTAAATAATCAACTCATATAAAATACTATCTAGCACACCATTTCAAAAAATTTAATGAACTGTAGTACAAAGGAATCATGAGCGGATTTGTATCATGTGTTTCACTTAGAATTTATTGGAGGTGATATTTCCAAACCATGGGTTAAAATAGCTTCAAGTATTGAAGAATACAATGCCTATTCTAATAGTACTCCATGCACTTATTTTCAACTACCAATGATTACATAATATTTACATATATTTCAGCCATACATTCACTTTCTGTTACAGGTTCCACACAAGGAATTTAAACAAGATAAAATCCAATCATAACACAACTTAAATTAACTACCATTCACACTAAACAAATCTCGAATAGAAAAGGACAAAGTTCTTAATAAAACATACTATTATTATAAAATATTCTCAACATACATAAAAACAATCTATAAACATATAAATAACATAGAGAAAACTTACTCAACCAAACTCAATGTGTGCCAAAGATAGTGATCCCTCCTATCCTAAGACACTCTAAGGAAAATACTACAACACTATGAAATAATAAGGCCATATCTCCAAAACATCAACAACTTTTCATTATCAGAATAAAGTTCTACATTGTTTAAATTATTACAATGATGGTATTCCCTTCTATCTATGAACTTTTGAATATCTAAACATTAACATTAACCACGGGCCTCCCATGTTACATATTTAAAGGACGAGAAGGTGTTGAAATAATTCCCATTTTCAATGGGTCTATTGAAATAGTTATAACCATCTAACACCAAATATGAGAATGAGAGGGATCCCATTGATCCAAAAATGACTGGATTTTATAACCATTAATTGCATGTGAAAGATTAAATGCTTTAATTCATTAAAACAACTTTAAATGGAAAATTAGAGAGCACAATTGAAGCACATAAACACATAAAAGATATATGCAAACCACAAATTATAGACAATAACTGATAATGGAGTTTACCCCTCCTGGGCTATGACTTTGTGCCACTTCCACTGGGAAGGCTGATTTTATTAAGTCTTCAAAATCTTGCATACAATGAGTTCTGGAACCACTTTAGAATTATTTCAGTTAAACACATAAACATATTGCACCATTGTATTCCTCTCTAAATTATGAGAAAAATGAGTATAAAATTGAAATATTTTTCCTAAAGCCTCCTCTGGCATGCAAAATGAGAAAATATTCTCCTGCTTTGTACAGAAGTGTACCCTATGTACTTTCATGTACCTTCATTTGCATCGAGAATCATGAAAATGTAGATCACACACCTCTATGCCCCCGTTGCTTGTAAAAAAGGGGTTTAAATAGTATAAAAGGGGACCCGAAACTATGATCCACACACCCTTTTTGGGTGCCCAAATCTCATATTAATTTTTAAATATTTTATCCCAATATGCGTCAACAGAATGGGCCATATCTAATTGGTAACATGTTGTATTGGAGGGTCAGATGTCCTGTGTTCAAACCTGCGGTCCTCGGCCTTACCTCTTTTTAATGTGGATACTTGCAATTCAATATATTATATGTGATATGTGACAATACAATATGGTTACAAACATATGTGATGTTTTGTGGCTTCGTCATTTGTAGGATTGGACCACTGGTTGTATGGATATGATATAAGGTTGTAACAATATAACATATGGTTCGGAGTTTACCTAACACATGGGGTCAAGGGTCACCCCTTTTTCAAAATAACCATTAAACAAACTTTAAATATAAGTTAAGTTCATAGTGGCTAAGAACCAACAAGCAGAGATCCTGGATAGGTGGATGTGGTGGAGACTTTGGCACAAAATAGATCATGGTTTCGAATCCCTTGGCCTCTAAAACATTTAGTAAGCAAAATTACAATGTGGCCAATCAGATCGCCATGTGGCACTCTCTGGTTGGTCCACCTGGATGTCAAGATGCCACCTGGATGCCACTTGTCAACCAACTATTGGTAAACCTCATTTTCTAACTCAAAACTACCAACTAGACTACAACCTGCCACGTCAGCATTGTACATGCCACGTGTCACCCTTACAGTGGTGCCATGTGGCACCATTTTTTTCCCAATTTTACATGTTTCGCCAAAACTTCAGAACTCAATAAGTTTCATGGCTACAGTTCGTTTTGCATGAAATAAACATCACTGGAAATCTCTCGTCGATCCCTACATAGCTACAAGATTCTTTTCACATTTTGAATACTTTAATTTTGATGAAACTTAGATATCCTCCTGGATCAAACCTTCCCACTGAGAATGTTTTGGACCACCAAAAGTATATTTTCATTCAGAATTCAAGTGAGGACATCTCTAACACACTTGTCCCGTATCATTTGCCCATCCTTATTGGAACCTATACATTTGACTCATCATAATAACAGTCAACACTGCACTGACATTGCTAAGTGCATTAATCCCAATTTCAACTAGATTTACATTCAATATTGTCGAAACCAACCATATATTGTCAATCAATAGAAAGATGAATATCAAAATTGAAAATATGAAAGAGATTGTACCCATATCATGCTTAATTTTTACCATAGGAACAATATAAACCATAATAGGTGTATTGTTTTGCAATGAAACTTCCTTTTCATTCTTAGGATTCTTTCCTTCCTTAAATTGCACAGACATAAGTTCCAAATTCTGACTTGCATTAACAACCCTTTTTACTTGTTGTGTAGTTCCCAATGATCTATCATTTTTAAAGGAATGACAATGTACTATATACTCAATTCCTTCCATAAACAAATGATATTGATTATGTTCTCTATAGAAAATTTTCTTTCGATTATATGAGTACGGGATACTTAACACAATTCCACAGATATCTAGTAGAACCACATCAAATTCAACTTCATCTACAAACTTGGATGTTATTGCAAAATTTAGATCACATTGCTTTGTTACTTGTAATCATTTATCTTTGCATACCCAACCTAATGGATAAGGTTTCCTGTGTGGTTTTGGTGTTAATCGCAACTGCTTAACTACTTCTGCTGAATTGAGATTAGCTTGGGATACATTATCTATGAGTGTATCGATCTTAGTTTGTTTTGTAATTACCCTTATATGAAACAATGCATTCTTTTTTCTATCCTTAGAACTGACATGATCTTTATAAGTAGAAGCACATGAAGAACCAATGTTAGAATCATTATTAACAATAGATTTACCTTTCACACCTTCGAATGTTATCTTTGTTTCTTCCTTAGAATCTGATCCAAGTACCTCAATGATAGTTGGGGCCTTTTGCTTCCATTTTTGTTCCTTAAACCACTTTAGCTTCAATTCTGAATGTAGTACCCAAAACTTTGCTTCTTTGTGCCCTTGCTTTTGACAATGTTATCGTGTAGGATTTCTCATCATCTTTCCTCACTGCAGTTGTATGCTTTCCTTTCCATTTTTCCCTTACCTTCTTTCAATTGGATGGATTCAGCTGAAGAAAAAATCCCATGAACATTCTTCTCTTTAGATTCAATGTGTGTATCTTGCACACATACCTCATCAAGTTTAGTAGGATTAAACATAAGTATTGTATGACAGAAATAACTATGTAATCCTCTAATAAACTTGAGAAGAGTTTCTTGAGTGTAAAGAGGTATACCCAGAATCAAAGCTCTCTTTCAGAATTTCTGTATGTATTCTTATGCATTATGACCTTTACCTTGCCTTAATTTTTTCTAATCCATCATGGCTTGATGTATGTATACTAATGGGTATATTTGATTCTTTAATACAGCAATAAATTCATACCAAAAAGAAATTTGTTTACCTTTTGTAAGGAGGTCTTCCTGTTTCTTACTCTCCCACCATATGGGTGCAGTACATCCAAGATGGAGAGTAGCCAACTGGATCTTTGCACAGTCATTTGCAAGATTATGAATCTTGCAATACACCTTAATCTTCCCGATCCAATCATCTATCTTTTTTGCGTTACGTTCACCATTACATGTAGGAAAATCAAACTTCATATCAAGTTTCAAATAAGGTAAATCAGACTTAGTCTTATCAAGTTGTTTCTTTGGATTTGAAGAATCAGTACCGAACCTTAGAAGAGGAAGAATAAGATGGAGAAGGAGGCTTAGAAGGGTCTCCTCCTTTTCCGTGGTTCAATAAAGCATTATCCTCTACTTTCTCTTTCTTCATTTTCTTCTTTGTAAATCTCTATTGATAATATGCAAACAATTTTTCTACCATGTATGCCATCTGATAGAAAACTTTGTGGAAATACTTCTCATCTTATTCTCGTTAGTCTTCATCTTCCATTTTATTTCTTCAATTTGCACATCCAATATATAAATTGAAATTATCAATTCTTCCTTCACCTCTCTTAATCCTTGATCTAGTTAACATTCACAAACTCACAATGCAATGGTTAAGTTGCACTTATACCAAACATGATCTGAAAATGACAGGATCTTTATAACCATTACTTGCATGTGAAAGATTCAATGCTTAAATTTATTAAAAAGGATTTAAATACAAAAAATAGAGAGCATAATTGAAGCACATAAACACCTAAAAGAGATATGAAAACTACAAATTATAGACAAGAACTAATAATGGAATTCACCCCACCTGGGCTAGGTCTCCGGGCCACTTCCAATGGGAAGGATGATATTATTAAGTCTTCAAAATATTGCACACAATGAGTTCTGAAACCACTTCAGAATTATGTCCTCCAAACATGGAAACAGATTGCACCATTGCATTCCTCTCGAAATTATGAGAAAAATGAGTACAAGCTTGACCTTATTTTCCCGAATCCTCCTTTGGAATGCAAAACAAGAAAATATTCTCCTGCGCTATATGAAATTGTACCCTTTGTACTTTCATGTACCTTCATTTTCCTTAGGAATCGTGCAAATCTCGGGCACAATCCTCTATGCCGTCATTGTTTTTTTTTCAGAAGAAAAATAGTTGTTGCTTGATATTCAAAGTGAATCAAAGGTAATAAGTTGCATCAGCATGATAAAGATATCAATCATAAGCAGAGTCCAAATGAGCATAATAAAGACAATCCTGAGACTATAGAGTCACTCTTCACATCATCTACACCAAAAGTGGGCTGACTATCCAAAGATGTCCCAGGGGAAGATACAAAGAACCCAGAAATGTTATCCAAGGAAGGGCTCGGGGAAGTGACTAAAGACAGTCACACAGAGGTGAAGATCAGCAGTATATATAAGATACACCATACAGGTAAGTAAATTCCATACTCAAAGAAACTAGAGGAGTAGGCCAAAAGGAGCATTACCTCATCTAAAATAGTTGAATTGTAGCTTCCCCAATGACTATACCTTCACATTTTTCTGTAAAGGATAGTAGGCATGTTTCCAATTGGAGCACTTCCTTGGATAAGATATATGCCTTCTCATTATATTCTTTGTAGACATGTTGGTAATCAATAGATGTGAAGAGTGTTGTAAGATCTTTTATGTTCTCACACCAAGCCTCCAAGTCAAGAGTAGTGAGAGTAGAGATGTCGTTTTCCCAGTTTATAATAACAAATGAGTCTCCAAATATATGCATCATTGGGATCCCAATTTCTTTGGAGAAATACAATAGTGCCCAAAGGGCCATAAGCTCTGCTCTAGTATTGGTGCTTTTACCATAGCCCAATTTGATATTGAAATGATTTCATTGTCTGATCAATAATAAAATACCAGCGCCCCCAATAGGGTATGTGAGGACAGGAGCATTGCCTATGTTCCTAACTTTATGTTTTCTGCTATGTGGCACATGGTAGGAAGAAACATGTTGCATAATAAAGTGACCCAGTATGTTAACCTTAGGTTTTTGTCCTAAAAAATATAGCAATTTTGGGTCTTCCACGGGTTCCAAATGAAAAATAAGGGGATATGGAGTAGATCACCACTTCTTTTGAGCCAATTTTCAATATTTTCCTACACTAAAATGTCAGTCCATGTCAATGAGAAATTATAATACCTGTGGAGGAAGTTGATGGTCGAATGTGCAAATGCACAATCAACAAAGTGATGTCTTACTGATTCATCATTGCATTTGCAGAGGCATCATATGTTGGGTCCATTCCAACCTTTTTTACTAGATTATCCTAGGTATTTATTTTATTTTCAATAACAAGCCATACAAAGAATTTTATTTTCTAAGGGATGTTAAAGTGCCACAACTATGAGTGTATATTGTGCTAAGCAAGAGGCAAGTTAGATGACACAATGAGGTCATAAGCCATCTTGGTTGTAACCATACCATTATTCGGATTATGCATCCAAAGTAGAGTGTCCTCTGCATTCTTAATCTTGATTCCTCCATGTGTTAATCCTTTAACATATTCAGTCCAAATTTTAGTCCAAAAAGATCCCAAATTCAAATCTTCAGCAGTATACCAATATTCATGACTGTTAGTCCCATATTCGAGGTTCATTCTTGTGCAAGTTGACTCTGAGTGATCCCAAAATCACAAATATATTCTCTGAGTCCATTAGGGAGGAGATAGGGAGCATTTGTTCCTACAATGGGATCAATTCCCAGCCTGATACTCATACCATTCCCTACTTTCTATCCAATTTTGCGAGTAATCCATGACAGAGCTCTGATAAAACCGTTCCATATATATGAAGTGCCAGTTACAGGAAATTTCTGAGATCATATCCACACATCTACAGATTTGTCATTAAGGTATTTGTGTGCAATAATCCGACTCCATATACCCTTTCCTTTTAATAACATCCACAAAATTTTGAGTTTGAGATAAGTCTCAAACCAATCAAGGTATTTGATATTCCATCCTCTATATTCATAGAGAGAAACAATAGATTGCCAATCCGCAAGGTGAATTCTCTATTTACCATCAAAGCTCCCCCAAAGGAAAGAATAGATGCATCGCCTTAAAAGTGTTCAAGATGGACTTGGGGATGCATGCCAAAGAAAACCAATAAACAACCAGATTAGTGAGAACAGATCTGATGAGGATAACTCTACCACCAAGTGAAAGGACTCTGAAGGTCTGATTGTTGATTCTTTTTTCAAACATAGTGACTAGCCACTTCCAGTCGGTAGTACGATACCCCAGGGGCTTGAGATGATATCCCAAATACTTAAATCCAGTAGTAATGGGGTCCATTTTAAAAGGGAGTAAGGTATAAATGTGCATCCTAGTCTCCTCATCTACATCATTGAATAAGAAGGAGGACTTCTCAATATTGACAGTCATGCCAGTGGCAGAACAGAAGAGATCAAGGGCCTCTTTATAAGCATGCCATTCATCCACAATACCAAGATAACATCATCAACAAAAAAGAGGTGTGTGATATACAGTCTGGGAGAAATATGAATCCCTTTAATACAACCCTTCTTATGGGCATCCAAGATAATGAAGTTGAGGCTTTCAATGACCAAGATGAACATGAGAGGGGACAAATGACAGCCCTGTCAGATCCCTTAAGAAGCAGGGAAGAAATTTGAAGGTGTTCCATTTACCAGTACTACAAAGTTTGATGAGAAAACACACCCCATGATCCAGTTTACACCATCCAGGGGTATACCAATCTACAAAAGGACAAGCCTCAAGAAATTCCAGTTCACCCAATTTCCCTCGTTGCTTGTAAAAATGTGGTTTAAATAGTATAAAAGGGGACTAGAAACTATGGGCCACACACCCTTTTTGGGCTCCCAAATCCCATATTAATTTAAAAATATTTTATCTTGATATGCTTCAACAAAATAGGTCGTAGTCCATTGGTAACACGTTTTATGGGGGGTGAAGCTCCTGAGGTCAGGACCACGGGCCTCGGCCTTCCCCCTTTTTAATGTGGATACTTGCAATGTAATATATTATATGTGATATGTGGCAATAAAATATGATTACAAACATATGCAATGTGTTGTGGCATTTTCATTTGGACGATTGGACTGTTGATTGTATGGATATGATACAAGGTTGTAACAATACAGCATATGGTTTAGAGGTTACCTAACACATGGGGTCGAGGGCCACCCCTTTTTCAAAATAACCATCAAACAAACTTCAAATATAAATTAAGTTCATAGTAGTTAATAACCATAAGCAGGGATCTTGGATAGGCGAATGTGGTGGAGAATGTAGTGCATGAGAGGTCGAGGGTTTGAATCCCTTGGTATCCAAAATTTTGGTGAACAAAATTACAATGTGGTCAATCATATCGCCACATGGCATTCTCCGATTGGTCCATGTGGATGTCGAGATGCCACCTAGATGCCACTTGTCAACCATTTATTGGTCCACCTCATCTTCCAACTTAGAAATTCCAACTACACTGAAACCTTCCATGTCAACATTGTACATGACACGTGTCACCCTTACAGTGGTGCCATGTGGCACCCTTTTTTTCCCAATTTTACATGTTTCACTAAAACTTTAGAACTCAATAACTTTCACATATGGAGTTTGTTTTGCATGAAACAAATATCTTCGGAAAGCTCTCGTTGATCCCTATGCAACTGGAATATTTCATTTTCATTTTGAATACTTTCATTTTGATCAAGTTTATAGATCCTCCTAGATCACCGATGATCTATATCAAGCACATGTTGGAAAATTATAGAGTGAAATATATTGGTATTGCCCCATATTTTTATGATGTGTAGAGCATGAAAATATCTCCACTATTCAATTGTTGAGCTCGTCTTTCACTGGATCATAGAAAATATAGGAATTTATACTTGGAGTTTGATCAAATGACATCATTGCTTGGATTAAGCCTATGGTATATCTAAATGACATAGATTCATATTGAGACATATTTTGACAAACACCATGTGGTAGATTCTTTCTTGGACTGTCGCAATTACCTGAAACCTGGATTTGGGTTGCAAGAATAGATTTTGGTAATTACAAATAGGAACCAATATTGGTAATTGGTTACAGGAACCAATTCCAGTAATTAGCCATTACATGTTCTCTTTATACCATTGATCTTTAATATTTTGACAAGAAAGGCATATTTAGGGTGAGGTGGAAGGAAAATAGGCTTAATTAACATGCTAAAAAAAATGAGTCCCAACTTGTCATAAGATGTAAATAAAGATGTCGTGTCAGGAATATGATTAGAAGCACCAAAATCGATTAACCATTCCACAAAAGAAGTAGATTGACTTGGTTGAACATAATATATACTCACTATTCTTCATAGGATTTCTTCTTGGATTTAAAAAGTACATGTCTCCATTTAAAGAAAATATTTTTGGGGTGGTTGGTTTTTGAACAATACTTACAAGGATTATACACTTTATTTTTATTAGAAACATCATTAGTGGAATCATTAGAAGAGTCATGGGTTGATCCTTTAGTATGTACTATGGGGTTTTTATTCAAAATTTTATTAGTATTATTTTTACTATGTGTCATTAGAGCTTTGCCATTAGTTAATTGACCGGAAGCAATTAATCTATCTTTCTCACATACCAAAACTGTAGAAGATGGCAAGGTTGTGCGCCCTGTAGCTCTGATACCATGTAGAAATAATAGATCAATGCTATGAGAAATGATGCTAAGAAGAAGCACAGGAAATAGATATTGCTACTAAGAATTCTCACAAGCATACACGAGAAAATAGAGAAAAGAAAAGAGACGAAATCGCATGAATGAAGAGGTGAATATTGGTGTGTATCCTTCCATTGAATAATGATGAATAATAGTGTACATAAATATTACATCCCTCATAGGAAAATCGAATTGTATGGAAACAACTCATAAAGCTCAAAAATGCCTACTTACCAAAATATAGCAAACCCCCATAGGTGGCTAAAGCACTTCCCAGATCTATCAAGGACATCACAAATTGGAAAAATAATGAGTGAGTTGTCAAGGGAGATGGAAAATCATGCTAATCCTAGAAAATGGAGGATGGGTTGGAAACAAAATCAGCCAGTTTCCTAGTTGACTAGCTTTTATCTTATCCATAGAAAAGCAGAAAAAACAGAAAAAGCAGAATAAAGCAGAATCTGTTGTAAAGTGCTGTATACTAATTCTATATGGTCAAAGGTGGTCAAGATCAACCCAGAATTAGAAATAAATCATTCCTAGGATATAGATGGCATGTATTGACTTTAAGGTGCAAGTGGATGCCAACTAATTAAGCTAGTGGGTGAATAATTAATCAAATAATGATTAATTATTTTATCCTAAGTTATGAGTGGGTTTAATATATTCCAACACCCCCCTATAAGTCTGAATTTATGATGGTATGACAAAAATATAGATGCATATAGGGCCTAGCAACAAGGTTATGGTCACTCTTTAAAAATTATTGTGTCTAGAAAAGTGAGGAAAGAGGCAAAACCACATGGGGAAAATCCTCCCTCTAGAAAGGACAAGACACAGAATTTTGAAATAATATTTCTTCAACATATACTTATCTTCACTTGAATGAGCTCATTGAACTTCTTCTGGATGGAAGACTTGTTGAATAAATCATGAACTCCATGATCATGCGATGGAGTGTAGAACCTACAAGAAGGAAGAGGAGAGACTCCTTGTATCTCATCATCTGATGAAGTAGGAGCATTATCTAAATGCTTCTTGCTGATTTCAAACTATAATATAAAAACATAATCTAAAATGGAAAAGATACCTATGCATACTCCTTCCCAAAGAGTACAAAAATTAAGACAAATTATTTCCCTGAATAGCTGCAAAATTATGATGTGAATCACATGTTAATATTCCAATATGATGTAGCACCTGTATAGATCTGATATGAGGCTGATAAAACTCTGATATATCAGAAATATTATCATATGGAACAGCAAGGACAAAGGATTCAGTGGCTCCATGAGGTTATAGGGCTAGACTAGGAAAATTATGAGCAATTGGGGAAAACTGATAGGTGTAAAAATATGAATGATGGATGGGCATAAGATCTGAACCATAAGTGTTTAGAACAGATACAAACATGTTTAATATCAGTCCAAATATGAATAAGGAGATGGATAACCAGCCACTGAAAGATAGGAAAGACTTCAAACCATGTAAAATAAATATCACTGCATAAGAGACCAATGAGGAATCAACTAGTGAGCTTGGAATTTGTATAGTCTCTCGATTATTCAGAATTATGGTATATGGTATGTATGGTGGTATTATATGTATAATGACATGCATATCAGCCTGCAAACAATCTTCTAAATCAGATATACAAGCTTGTGAGGAAGAGTTGCTCAAAGGCAAGTCAATATCTAGTGAAAAATCACAATTCTTCGGAGATGAATCTAGTAGACTGAGAGGAGGATCATCAAAGAAAGGTTCTGATATTTCTGATTCTGATATATCAGAGACATGAGAAAAGGAGAGAACTATGGCACTCAAAGAATAAGTTATATCACCTTGAAACTGCGTAGTATGACATTGTTCTAAGGAATCAGTAGGCTTTTCTAGTTCATCCGGAACTTCCATCTTGTGCTTCTCAAGAAGCTGAGACATGATGTCCATATTCTTCTTGAAACACTTCTTCTCTGAATGAAAACCATTGCTTCAATAATAACACTTGGATGTGCTCCCTTTCTTCTTAACTTTCTTCATTAAATCTTCATATGAATCTTCATCTTCAATTTCTGACTTTGGCTTCTTCACAATTTGCTTCTCTTTTGATTTTTGATTATTGCTTCCTTGAACCAAGAGAGAATGATACTTGCTTTTGGGAGAATTAAGAACACCCATATGGATCAATTTATCCTCTTCCTTTGTTATTGAATCAAGAAAATAATTTAAAGAAGGAATTTTCCACTTAGGAACACCAAGCCTAGTAGCATGAAAGGTGGACACAAAAACTAAGTAATCAGGACCCAATTTCGAAAGAACGGAAAGGATTAATTGATCATATTATTTCTAAATCCCACATTGATTGAGAATTAGAACTAGTGACTTGAACTTGGTGAAGAAACCCTCAATAGATTCGAAATTTCTTGGACTCAATGAGAATAACTCAATCTCCAATTGATGCACTCTTAGCTCATCTTGAACTCCAAAGAGACACTCCAATTGAGTCCATACTTGGTTTGGAGTGGTTAAAACATCTATATGAAAGAGTATATCACGATAAATAGAGAGGCAAAGCAATCCATAGGCTTCATCAAACCTATTGTGCCACTTAGCTTTCTCAATCACAGCATTGGGCTCATTCTCCAAAGCTAGAGTAACTCTGTACAATCCTTTACTGTGTAATAGAATGGAGATTTTGGCTTTCCATTCATGGTAGTTTAAGGGAGTAAGAATTATTTATGAAGAAGAATCCATATTTCTGAATTGATGTGCTCAAGAAGAAACTCTATGCAGCCTGCAAAACAAACTAGGATAAAATCTTGTAAGCTAGACAAGCTCTTCTTCAGAGAGGGATAGGAGACTGGATGCGCTCCTCAACTCTGTAGAACTTGATCAACCTACTGATATGATACCATGTAGAAATAATAGATCAATTCTATGAGCAATGATGCTAAGAAGAAGCACAGGAAATAGATATTTCTACTAAGAATTCTCACAAGCATACACAGGAAAATAGAGAGAAGAAAAGAGATTGAATCACATGAATGAATAGATGAATATTGGTGTGTATCCTTCCATTTAATAATGATGAATAATAGTGTACATAAATAGTACATCCCTCATAGGAAAATCGAATTGTATGGAAACAACTCATAAAGCTCAAAAAGGCTGACTTACCAAAATATAGCAAACCCCCATAGGTGGCTAAAGCACTTCCCAAATCTATCAAGGACCTCAAAAATTGGAAAAATCATGAGTGATTTGTCAAGGGAGATGGAAAAACATTCTAATCCTATAAAATGGAGAAAAACTAATGGAGGATGGGTTGGAAACAAAAGCTTTCAGTTTCCTAGTTGACTAGCTTTTATCTTATTCATAGAAAAGCAGAAAAAGAAGAATAAAGCAGAATCTGCTGTAAAGTGTTGTATACTAATTATGGATGGTCAAAAGGTGGTAAATATCAACCTAGAATTATAAATAAATCATTCCTAGGATATAGATCGCATGTATTGACTTTAAGGTGCAAGTGGATGCCAACTAATTAAGCTAGTGGGTGAATAATTAATCAAATAATGATTAATTATTTTATCCTAAGTTATGAGTGGGTTTAATATATTCCAACAAAAAGTTTACAAAAAAATATTTAAAATAGGATTTCATATAACCTTTAGACATTTCAATGGCCCTATTCCTAGTTTGGATGAACAAATCAAAGGTGAAAATAACTTTTCATCTACAAGAACAACAAGGTCACTATCATTTTTCTTGTAATCAGTACCACAATTATTTAATTTTCCATTATAGTTTTTTATTTCAATGAGAAATGATTCCATTCTATCAAAATATTTAGGATCTAACTATTTTGAATATAGTAAGAAGAAACATCATCTGATTTATCAAATAAAGAAGATAAAGTTTTCCATACCTCAATCGGGTTATCCTTAGTGTCAATATGTACCTATAAACTATCTGAAATAGTTTTTGCAATGAGTCATCTTGCTTGATTACACTAATATTCCCATATATCTAAGTCTTTAGAATCAGTGGGTTTTATTTTTTCACCTTTAACTAAGTGCCATATATTCTTACTCTTGAGAATTTCAATTAGCTTTCTCTTACAAGAGATAAATTTAGTACCAACAAAACCAGGAATAAAAGTTAATTTAGAGCTCATAATGATGAATCAAGAAACTAAACCCTGATGCAATAAGACAAGAATCTAAGATCGAGAAGAAAGAGTCAATAAAACTAAAAATTTCTTACCAATGATGAAACCGTATGACAACTTACTGACAGATTTGAGAACCTACAACAGAAACAACAAAAGGTAGGTTTCGATTATTTTTTTGTCAAACAAATGGCCCCCCATGCATTCTAGGTGGCTAGTTCACATAGTGAATAGGTCCCACATTCTTTTATAGTCTATAGGGAACATGTGTATGTGCTTCCAGTGAAGGAAAGGTGCATGGGATCCTGGAACTGAAATTTATGAAAGTAGTTGACATATGGAGTGGAAACCTATGACAAAACACAGTAAAAGATGACAAAATAACTATATATGCTTCAATAAATGTATATACTTAATAGAAAGTTAGTATACAATGGATTTCAACTCATATTTACTGTAAAAGAAATTCTGAAAATTAAATGGTGAGGGTTAGGTTTTTGAGAAAAAAAACCTCAATATGTAGTAAATTTCTCTAACTAAAGAAAAACCACAAGGGTTGGGTAGATCTGATGGAAAATATACTAGATAATATGCCCCCCCCCCCAAAAAAAAATTGAATAACTTGGTTCCTATAAAAAAAAATAACAAAAAAAATTATTGAAGAAGGTAAAACATAGTAACTAGCTCTGATACCAAGTTAGAATATTGAGAAATATGTTGTAAACATACAACAATATATTTACTAACAAGTAAATCAATATCAAGAATCTACTAGTCTATCCTTCTATCCATACAATCACCATATAATCAAAATAGTAAGTAGGAGACAAGAGAAAAATAAATAATACACCAGATATACATGGTACAACCCGAAATGGGAAGATATCCACAGGAAGGTATGGTCCTCCTTATTCCTCAGAAATGTCCAATATTACACTTTATCCCCACTCCACATAAGTTTATGACAGCTTTACACTAACATTCAACATAATACTTAACATACCCAAAAGGGTCTCCTTCACCTCTATTATATAGCTAGAGGTATGGAAGAATAACATCCCATAATACATGTGGGATAAATGATTTGAACCACTTCATTATATAAAGTATGGTAATAGGAGAATATGTATCCATGATGCATGTGGGATAACTCCTTTTACATAAGATAGAGATAATTATGTCTTCCTTTGATAGATAAGACATCATAACACCTTACAACGTCACACTAGATATCGTTACACATGCAATATTAACTTTAAACATTCCAACAAATTTATTATCTCCATTTCTTCTATTCACTAACTCAATGATTCATCTTCTCAATCCCTCCAATTCCTGGTTCCTCACACCTCCTCAAGCTACTCCTCTTCATAGTGACAACCTTTGGGGTTGTCTCATTGTCCAAAACCATACTACCATTAAAAAGAATCTCTTCTATTATTATCTCCCACCACAATTCTTCCATCAATTACTAGTTGAAATGGCCCTCTAGAGTCTCATTGCTACCATCACTGGATAAGATATGAAATCATAGAACCCAATTCTTATGATCTATCTAGTTCTAGTAATTCTACAACTTCTCAACTCATAGCCAAACATCGCTTTTATACCACTTGGTGCATGACCAATATCTATAAGTTACCAACATAGCTACATAACTAGATTGATGTTATTAGCGTGCAATAACTATTGAAATCACACATCTAAAAATTCATGCAAATATTGATGTTCTAGAACTATTTAAGGATATAATTAAAAACATAAACACTTGGGCAAAAGGAAAAAAAGCGAATCCAACTCTTTAGTGATTAATATGTAAATATCACATGCAACTTAAAATCTAGGGGTCTATGTCTCTCCATAATTCATACAATTACAAACTAGAAATATCATACTACGATTCTCAGTCTCAAAATACAAGATCCTAAGATAGGAATATGCTCTCCTACTACTATGTTGTATAGAGCAAGTGCTAAACCCATTTTCAAGTGTATTCATCCAATTTATAATTCTCTTTGATTGTTCAGTTCACATGGGATTCCAATAGTAATGAAATAATTTGTATCCACCAATGTTTTCTCTACTACTCCCCCCTTGTAGAGTGTAGTCAATTTCTCTTTAACGACTTTCAAATTTCATATAATGTAATTACCTTTTACCTCTCATAAAAATGCATGGATCTGAAACCAAGAGAAACAAAAATTCATTGTATTTACCTTTTGCAGCGACACATGTGTTTGTAACCAAAGGGCAATGAGTTTCTACATTTCTTCTCCTTTGAGAAATGGAAACCTTCTTATTCCTCCAACTAAGTTAACTAACTAATAATGTAGACTGTAAATAATCTTTGTATATCGATTATGTGAGCCAAAAATGTTCCTACATCATAAATTCAATAAAGCAACACAAGATAATCCTTCCATTATTGCCACACCCCTCGACAGTGATCCTAAGTGTAATAAGTTGGTCCACAATAGAATCATATCTCTTTAATCCAACCTGACCCATAACTCTTTTTCTGTATCTTTCTATACTCAACATAAATGCTTACCAACCACAACAAACTTATGGAGGTTGCTGGTGGCACTCAAAGTGGGCTCCTATAATGTATGGATTGGAACCGGTGGCACCAATGGAACCAATGACACCAGTGACACCGATGGCACCAATGGAACCAGTGGCACCAATGGTACCAATATTCATGGTGGCAATAAAACTCTAGTAAGTTGATAAATGACCTCCTAAGCTAGGCAGCATGACAAAATAGACTATATTGGACAAAGGAAGATTATTAATCCCAACACCCCCCCTTAATCCTAACTTTGGACAAATTGGGCCCTGGAAACTAGGCCAAAAGTCACCCATACAATCTAAATGACATAAAATAAACTACTTAATAAAATAAGGAAAATTGGGAAAACCTCATGGGAAACTCCCCCCTCAAAATAAACAGGAATCAAGAAATTTTGTTGCAATATGAAACTCAATGGAGCAATAATGTAGAGTCTTAGTTCTTTTGTGCATCAACATACTGGGAATATGCATGTGAACCTCTCCAAACTAAATTATTATGTTTGGAGAAACTTTCCTCTTTGGAAGAAGAGGAATATGCTTAACTGAATAAGGAACATAGACAGTTGCAAGATGAAAATTGGACCTGTATAGAGCAATTGAGATCAACTGATGAGAGAGAAAAAGTGCTTGCGAATTCGAACCATGTGAGGAAAACCCAATAAAATTATATGTTTCAGCCTTGAACATCAAACCATGTGAGGTAAAATCAGCTCCAAGTGTTAGGAGCAAGTGTCTAGGAGAATGCATGATGTCTCCATCTTTACTAGTATTGTGAGGAGATGGGAATGTGATCAAGTAGAAATGTAGAGAATTCATGGGACCATGGAGAGAAAATGATTGATCTCCTTAATATGATAAAGCTTCTAAAATATCCAATGATTCACAAAATATAATATCAACAAACTCATGTGATAAAACTAACATCGAATCCCCAGGAACAATTTTGAAAGAGACTCGAGGTACTTGATTTTTCACACCAAAATGGATGAGAAAAACTACAAGCATGACTGGAGGCTCTTGAAACTTAAAATTTGAACCAAATAAGGTCATATCATATCCAATATTTGGGAATAAAGGCTCCAAGTGCTCCACTGAGATGGTAGATGCACAATTTTCTCCTTCTTCAACAAAACTCTAAGTATTGGTGCAAGCAATCATGTAGGAATTTTCTGGAAGTTCTAGATCAATGAGAGTGAATGGATAATTCCTAAAATATGATATTTATACTAAAACATCCAAAATATTACTTTTATGCACACCAACGGTAACATTAGAGAGAGATAAATCGAATTCATCTTCATTTTTTGAAGCTATCACTTGCAACACTTTGCACAGAATTTAAAATAGAAGAATCACTAGAGAATGATTGAGTAGAATGGAAGGAGATTTTTTCTTCAATAATAGATATTCGAATGTCTTCTTCTAGATGATCTATTTGAGAAGATGAGATATCATAGATCTCATAAACTTCCAGAGCAACAGGAGAAGGAGTCACTCCAAGGAGACTTTCTTCAATTCGAATTAACTGTGTTGAAGATTCTTCTTCTTGTTCATCTTGAACAACTTCATCAGAGAGAATAGAGTCTGATACTTTTGAATAGATAACTCTTGTGGTGTTGGGTGTGCTCTTCAAACTGCTATAATTATCCTCATTGTGCTTTCCAAATGTTCTATCCAATTCTGTCCAAAGATCTTGTAATACTCCAAAAATTCGTAATACTCCAAAAATTTGTAAAAATTGAAAAAATTTCATGTAACATAAAATGTTTGTAGTCGTCACTGCCTATTAACCACTAATGGTTACTTAAACAGTATTAAACTAGATCTGAATATTTTGTTAATCTCTAGTCCTATATAGTTATTAGTTTGTTTTCCTAATTCCATGTTAAGGATTTAATTTAGCAGGTTATGATTTGGAATATCAGGAATTGAAACGTATGTTTAAATTCTAGTACTAAGTTTGTTTTACTGTCTTATGACAAGTAGGAAAGAAATTCAATTGAGATCGAGGCTTAATTAACTTATAGCTAATGTTGTGAAGTGATGCTTCTTTTACAGGTCCTTTACAGGTAAGAATTTTGTTACCAGTTCCAGACCGAGATTAATATCTTAACTAGCATGAAATAGAATGCTAGTAATTTTATTCATTTTACAGCTTTGAGTAGTATAAGAGGTATCGTTGATCTGATTATTTATGTTCTATATAGCTATTAGTAATACATGTAATTTTTAGTAAACTGAGCTTAGTTCAGTTACCCCTCCCAACTCGCTATAGTTAAAACTTGATCGTTAACTTCCAATAATCTATTTTCAGTTTAGTTCTTATGTATAACTCTAATGAAGTTGTATAGCAGATTCCTTTGTTTACTTACTTAATGTCGACTTAAACTCCATAGTATTGTTTCCACAACATCAAGGTAAATTAACCTGGGAAACCTATGATCTAAATAAAGTCATGTAGTTCATTGACTGTTAATCGCACATGGAAGTTAAACTTAGTGTATAAGATCGTTCTTCTGAACTGTTCTAGTAATTATCAATGAAGAAAATAATGGCACAAATTTCTTTCTATGATTTTTATCCCATCAAGCGATATATATATATATATATA
>LPNX011026024.1:335414-400253 GCA_001517045.1 Pseudotsuga menziesii
GTCTCAATACACTAATTCCATAAAAAAATCCATATAACTTGGCTTAAACAGGGCTAATCGTTTGGTCCTATAATTACAAGGATTTTTTTATCCATACTTTTAAAAATAGGAACAATGAGACTTTTATTCTAGGGATTAGGGAAAGCTTGCATCACTATTAATTTGAATACATTGTGCATATGAAGGATGAGAGTAGACATTCCATATTTTAATACTTCTTCTTGGAAACCTTATATGTCCTTATATTTCCATTTTGCAAGCTACTTAACCCCAAACTCTATATATTCTAAAGAAAATCCTTCTACCTCTATAGAAATGGTTTGAATCTTGTACATGACATCAAGGGCTTGTTCAATATGTTTAGGTTAAAAATTCTAGTCCCTCAAGGGAATCATATTGTTTTGTTTAGTATTATAAGATACAATATTCTTCCATAATTTTTGAGGATATACCTTAGATAGGTGCAAAAGTCTTATTTTTTACACTTTTTTTTCTTTTTAATTAGAACTGTGTACCCATTTATCTTATCAAAAGTTATGGACTCGTTAGAAGCATCCCTAATGGATTTTCTAGCTATATTACATTCTTTATCACAACAAGGGTTACTTGTCCTATTTCCTTTTGCACAGCACCTTGATAGAGAACTTGTTAATGGAAGTAAATAGGGTTGTCATACACAAGGACATTTTTAAGGATTTATATTTTTCTTAAAATGTAGAAACCTTCGTGAATCTTAATAATTCTTAAATCTCCAAAGATAAAATATTTGGCGATTTTTTGTAAAAATAAACAAATTTATAAATATTTTGTATAGTTTCTAGATAATTTTGGGAGTAAAAAATATCTTATGGAATTTGGGTGAATTATCTTAGAAAAAAAATGGAAATTACTGAATCCATTTTTGGAAAAGAAAACATTGAAAATTAGACCTTGGGCTAATTTCTCCCATAAAATTTCCCCTGGTCATAAAATTATGATAAAGGTCTTTAGTATTGTCCTTATTTAATAGGATATTTAATCCATTATTTAAATCGTTTCAAAAAAATATCATATTTATTATTGTCAGATGTTAAGTGATTTTGGTTATCATAATTCTTTTCTATGGGGAATCAAGCTCACGGTCATTTAATATGTCAAATTTTATTATTGGTTGTATATAGGGATATCTAATATCACGTATCCTAAAATACTGTTTCCAAGGCCATGAATACAATTCATCAGGTTGGATTTGGGCCACTTCATTAAACCATTGTAAATTATTAGATCTTGGGAACTATAGAGATTGATAAATTCAATACATGCCAAATTCTTGACCAAATCTTCAAATTGTTTTTTGTATTTTCTAGATAAAACAAGGTCCTAATCTATCCATAGAGGATTAGATTTGGAATCAATGATTAATTTAATAGGTTGGTTATTTGATGTTCTAGAATTCAAGTCTCTAAGAAAGAGGATATTGTCTTCATTTTTTAGACTGTAATTGTAAGGACAATTTTTATCTAGATTGTTTTTCTTAAAATGTAGAATTAATAGGTACTATTAGGATATATTACCCATCTAGTAATTAGGAATAAAACATTATTTTTTTCCCCAGTGCATATATCATGTTAGTTGACTTCTCAGTGTATGGTCCTCATCATTCTGATTATCTCAAACTTTATTTTTGTCATTTTCCCTCATTATTCACATATGAACCTCTTCCATTATTTTAGGACATGTTGAGGTAGTCTCCTAAATTTTAGGAGCCTCCTTAAATTTAGGGACTTAGAGCACTCTCCTTGATTCATGCAATATGGGATGATATGAGCAATGATGACCACTGATAGTCAACTAAACTCCCTCATGCGCTCTCTTGATATTCTCTCTCCATGATTTTAGCATATAAATCCCTCTTTCATTATTCATGTCCACCTACCATCAATTACCATTAGTTAACTAGCCAACTTGAACTGTGATCAGGAGTTAAAATCAGAACTCAAGTCTAGTGATAGGAATCTACCAAAATAAGCCTGCCACAAGTATGTATTTTGAATTCCTCATAAGGATCATGAATTTACTTCTTTATATCATATTTGGATGGTCCAAATATTATTGGATAACATATGAATACAAATTATTCCATTGAAGCACCTTCTCTCTGGTGAATTCTCTCATTTTTCTTCTCAATTCTTCTGTGCATATTTGTGAAACCAGCATCAGTGGAGGTTCCACATAATTCCCGAGGAAATTGCCTCTAGACATTTTTGTCTATCCTAAGTGGTTTTTCCAAGTGTGATGCACTGTTGAATGTGCATATTTTCGAAGTAATACATATTTGAAGATATTTTTTGCAAGTTTATTGTCACCAAGATAACGACAACAGAAGCAATGCAACAGTATTTGGAACTGTTACTCACTCCATTCGACTATTTCGAATGGAAAGATGAGATAGAGATCCTACTTCAAAGTAAAGGTAACTACAAGGTGACAACGGGGGCCTGAACATGAACGAAATACAGCCATGGAGAGAGAAAAGTATTTCAACAGACTTGATGAAGCCTATGAATTTCTCTGTCTCGGCATCTCCAGAGTCCTACGGTTTCATCTTGCTGGTCTATCAACTCCAAATGAAGTATGGACCAAGATGACATCCTTGTTTAGAAAACAAGATTATCTGAGGGGTCATAAGTTGGAGAATGAGCTAATCTCATTGAGTCCCAACAACTTCAACACCATACAAGATTACTTCACTAAGTTTAATTCATTGATCCTCTAGCTCAAGCAATGTGGCATAGAGAATAAGGACGATTAATTCATTATGTCCATCCTATAAAAACTAGGTCCTAAGTACTCAATATTCGTATCGACCTTCCTTATTGAAAAATTGGAAGGTACCTACCCTAAGCGCATTCATGGAGACTCTAAAAAAAGAGTAGGACAAATTGGTTCAAATGGGATCCATCAAACCATCCAAGGACCATGCACTTGTTGTTGGATAAGACAATAATGCCAAAGGTAAGAATAAGGCCAAGGATAAGAAGCAGTCAGAAAAGAATTATAAGGAGAAGACAAAACCATCAGAAGAACATTTGAAGTCAAATAAGGACAAGAAAAAGATGAAGGAGAAGAGAAAGTGAACATATTACAATATGGGTTTCCACCCTGAAATCTCATACACGAAGAATACCATTGATCTCATGGCGCAGCTTCTGGAGAAAAACAACATTTCTCTACTTGAAGGTGTAAGGAGAAAAGAATGTTAGAAAAGCAAGATCACAAAGAAATAACAATAAACAAGATGCATATATTAAAACACATTACAAGAGAGACATAGATATAATGTGGTTCACCCAATATGGTCTTCGTCCATGGAGAAATTTCCAGTCCTTTATTATTATACCATCCAACAAAATGAAGGGATACAACCTGCAGCAACCTTGTTACACTTCCTCTTCACTCTCTCACACAATCACAGATATTGTTTTACAATGCTACAATACAATACAATACACAGATGTATTACAATGCCTTCCTTTTATAGGGGAATTACCATGGTAAAATACCACAGGTTGACGAAAACCACGGGCCTGTAAATCACCCATTATTGACCAAGTCATGCCTATGAAATTATAACATTTACAAGGCATTTTTTCCTAAATTTTTGATATAGGGGCGCTGCCATCGAACCCCTGTTGGGGGGGCTCCCAAAATAGTATATGCACCCCTTAGACCCCCATGACGACTATAGTGTGGGGGGAATACCCCCCACACCCCCCATTAGGTGTTGGGATCCAAACGTAGCTAACATAACATATTTGAATCAGGAATATCAGGCTCCACAACCAACAAAGAAGTTGGATCAAGATATGAAGACACAAAGAGATGTCATGCATTGAAGGATATCATTTTAAAGTCCCCTTCCTTCATCATTCACTATGGTGCATCCAGAGACATGTATGCATCTAGGGACTCCTTCTCTACATTCAATCCCACCAGCGCTCCTTCTATTCTCATGGGTGATGATTATGAAATTCCAGCTAAAGGTAAAGGAAGAACCAATATTGACTATGGGTGCTTCATGAATGTTCTGTATGTTCCCTCATTGGCTGGAAATATTCTCTCAGTATACCAAATGACACACATAAGAGTTCCAAAGAAGGTTATGTTCATTCCTGATGATGTATAAATTTCTAAGGTATCTACTAGAAAATCCATTGCACTTGGTACTACAAATCATGATTCTAATGTCTATGAGTTCTCAGACTTCCTTTTCTATTCAACACCAAATGCGCTCCCAACACATGAAAATGAGGTCAGTAGACTATGTGGTACAACCGAGTCTAGTTGTGGAGTTAAGAAGTGAGTTCATCTTCCATGATTGAGAATAAAAATAATAAATTATTGATAGATAATGATAAAATATTACAATGAGGCTTGCCTTTATAAGGCTTGAGCATGCATAAGAATGGTTATGCCCTTTCACCTTAGTAAATAATAATTTATTATTTATAATTAATATATCATTTAAATATTCATAACATTGCCTTCCCTTTGGGAAATATTTTTCCTCAAAGCTTGATTTTTCTAATGTCGTCCTTCACTCTGATTTATTGTCGGTATTAGAATCAGACGATACTTCTTTTACAGAGACTTACACTTACTTTCCATTGATGATTTTGCACTGTATTGTCTGATTGTTCCTACATTTATGGCCTAGGTTCTAGTCATCACCACATCGACAACATGTGTTTTTCTTCTTTTTTTCTATTCTTAGAGTAATTGTTAGACGTTTTCGACCTATTTTCAATTTCATAGGCATATGATTGAGGTTTGTGGCATTGATGACCAAGTGACCAATTATTTTCACAATATCTACATCGTGTCTCTTTTTCTAGCCGATAATTGTTATTGCCTCTTGTTTTTATTCCTTCCAATTTGCGTTCTGCTGCTTTTGCTTTATGGTTTTCCACTTCTACGTTAGGTATGCCATTCAACTTTAATTATTTTTGGAGGTATGGTTTAATACCTCCTAAATAGGTTTCAAGTATTTGTTTATCAAATAACCAAAATACTGATGTCAATAGGGATTCCCATTGATGTGTGAATTCCTCAATGCTTCCATCCTTTTTTAATATGGTAAGCTTTATGTGAAAAACATCTTCTGCGATTCCTTGAAACCTATTAAAAAAATCATTTTTGAACAAGTTCCAGGTGTAGGAAAAAATGTCTCTCTTCCACCACATGTATCAATTATAGGCATACCCTTCCATATGCATTGATGCATATTTCACCTTCTCCTCATCAGATTGAATATTGTAGATGTCGAAGTACTCTTCCACTTTGTTTAAACAGGAAACACATTGGTCTTCACTTCCATTGTATTTTTACAACTCTATATTTTCCTTCAGTGGGTACACTATGTAAGGATGATATTGGTTGCCTTTTGCTTTACGATTTGATGGTGTCTTGGAGCTATTAGATGATGCAATCAAAAATTTTGAACCGCTTTGTTGTTTGCGGTGATTTTTATCCTTTTCCTTCTCTACTATCTTACTGATAGCGTATATTTTGTTGTTTAACCATGCCTCCATATCTGGTAGTACTTTTGTTTCTATCTCTTGTTTAAGTGTCACATTGTCAATCTTCATTTATTTTTGCAAATATTATTGATTTTTGGTGAGTGTTTCCTGTCTGGTAACATTAAATGAGGCATCTAAAATGTATGGACTGCTGACATGGTATGTACTGGGCATTAGTTTTTGTAACACCTCCATTAATGGATTATAGTTCTACGTCATTGTAACACCTCGGTTTCGACCCTGTTTGCACTAAATGTATGTGATGTATGTATTGTAATGAATTGTGGTGTGGAGATAAAGGCAAAATCCCCACCATCGATTTGGTTGTGTTATGTTTCGGCATTTGGAATTGTTGCCGATAGTATATCGTGATATATGACACATATTAGTTTGGCATCATGTAATTGTGCATTTTAATTAAATAAACCCCAACCAGCTATGTCACTGTAACCATATTGAAAAGGGCATGATATTCCTAAGGATAGGAAGGGGGAATTGTTAAACCTTGAGCCCATAGGGTAAAAGCTATGTGTCACCACCGTTTTGATTTGCTCACCTTCCCTTGTCTCATCCAACTACCTCATTAAAAGTTATACTGTTAGTTGGGGCAGCTATTGTTGGGGAGTGGAGTGTGGAAGGACTGTCAGTCCTTGCCCACATGCACACTCCACTAGCAAGTTGACACTCACACTGGCAGGAAAAACCACGACACCCATTATTCCATTCTCCCCATGACTACATGGGCAGTCTCCCACTCACGATTGTTCCTCACGCAGAGAGATGTGGGTGTCGATTTGGCCATTGACGTTTTGGGCTAGGGGCATGTAATTTCCCTAACAATTGTGTCCTGTGTGTATGTTCTTTCTCAGGCACAGGCTAAGAGTTTGTTTACTTTCCCATTCTCAAACTGTGTAAGTTTCCTGTGGCTTCATTGTTGAGAATGGACTGTTTTTTCCCCCGCGTTTTGTTGGTTGTGTTTGTTGTTACGTTTTGGGCTATTGTAGATTGTTATGGAGTCGTTTTGGCCACAATAGGGCTAAGCACGACTCAGGAGTTGCTTTGCCCTGTCCAAGTTGTGAATAGCTTGTTTAGTTGTGTGTATGCAGTGGTTGGTCTTCGGACTGTGTTGGAGTGGGGATGAGGGCTTGGTTTGCTTGATAAACCTGGTGTGTTTGGGAGCCACACAGACAGAGCTAGAGGCTTGGATTTCTTCTCCACAACCCCTGAATAGCACTAGAAGGGAGGTCAGGGCCTGAGGGACTGTGTAGTAGAGAAGGGATTGATTTTCTTGTGTTGGGTGTGTGTGGGTGTCCTAGAAGTCAGGCTAGTTTTGGTGTAGGTATCCTTACCTCTTCAATGATCTCACCAGCTTAGCATTTAGACTTTCCCATCTCCTTGATGGTCGGATAAATCCATGGTGTTGGCTTGGATGATTTGTGGATGGCCTAATAAACCCAACTGTGTTGGCTTGGTTGATCTGCTATTTTGTGTATCCTTGGCTATGTGTAAGCCTGCTTGTTCCTTATTCCTTGGGAAATCATGCCTAGCTTGGGGGTGGCAGCACTGCTGAGAGATTAAGGAGCACACTGGCCTATGGCTGGGTGGAACATTGCAGCGGCGTAGATGGTTGTGAGACAAGTTCTTTATAAGATAAGTATTCTTGACCATTTCGTCTCTGCATTTATATTTATTGTTTAATGAATGATGATGAACATGTTGAATGCTAGAATGAACGTATGTCTGCTTCCGCTGTGTATGATAAACAATTATGTATCTGTGCATGTTCTATGTTCAAACATTTCGGTTTTCTATATGTTCATGTTCATGGGGTGGTTTACCCAGATGGTTAATGGCATGTTAACGTCCTCTTCGCCGGTTGGAGGGTCGGGGACGTTACAGAATGGTATTAGAGCTAATGTTGCAGCATTGGGGCCTCAGAGGGCCGTGAAGAATCAGCTAACAAAGGCAGGTTTCCCTCTACCCAGCAGAAATCAGAAAATTTCCAGAAAATTTTGTTGAAATTTTTTCTAAGTGTAAGACTGTCAGCTCATTGGAGAACTAAGAGGGAAGCTCCTTCGATATAGCGGACAATTTAGTCAAAAGGCCACCCGATGGGGAGGACAGGCGGAAAGAATTCATGAAAAAATTTCTAAGTGTTAGGCCATCGGCTATCCGAAAACTTAGACAGATAGAGCTCTGATGCAGACCCCGGCGGTGGTGAAAATTAGCTAACGGGATAGCCGACACAACGACAGAAGAAATACGAGGAAACGACGATATGTCAGCTCAACTTAAGTTAAGATCGGCAGAAATTAGATGATGATGTAGCCGATACATCGATGGAAGAGAGGAGAAAGAGGAAAATTTTCTGAAAATTCTCTAAGTATGGAAATTGTCGGCGAAGTTTAGTGGATGGAACCGCCGAAACATCAGCAGAGATCCCCTGAAGACAGCAGAAATGTCAGCAAGAATTAGATGATGAAGCAGCCGAAGTGGTGGAAAACATTGGAGAAAAATAGAAGATGAGACCACCGATGAGCGTCATCGGGAAAAGTTAGTGGTTTGGACCGTCGATGCGTCAGAGAATATTAGAGGATTAGATCGCCGACACATCGGAAGAAATTAGTTGATGGGTTCACCGATGTGTCGGGAGAATTTAGTTGTCTTGAGCGCCAATGGACATCAAAAAATTTTAGTTGTTTGTGATTCCATCATTGCAGCTGTTAGTTGGTCTATCACTCCAACGATTAGAGTCTTCAACTACCGATAGTGCTTCGGTCGCCGACACAGCGGAAAGAGTTTGTTGTTTGAATCGTCGATACGGCGGAGAGAGTTAGTGGATCTGATCGCCGATACATCAGGAGAAAACAGTTGATGATACCATCGATGAGTTTTACGGTCCTCGGAACCCACAGTCGGTTTGTTTCCCGCTGTTGCGGCCACCTAAGGAACTATCCACCCGATGAAGAGTGCTTCTGAATGCCAATACAACATTATGGAGTTAGTTTCCTCGCCGATGCTATAGTGATTAACGTTTCGATCGCCAACACACAACAGTCCTTGGCATCGCTGATGGTAGTTCAGTAGCTTAGACAATAAGAGATCCGACACATCGAAAAATTTTAGTTGAAGGGACCGCCGATGAGCGTCGAGAGAAATCTGTTGATTGGGTCGCTGAAATGTCAGAATTTTAGATGGGATGAGGCCTGATTTGACGAGGGAAGTTTTGGGTTTTAGAGTGATATTTCTCAACGAGTTTCAACTGTTTTTCAGTGGATTTTTCAGCAGATTGTTAGCATATTACAGGGCTGTGAAGGAAGAAAATTTTGTGTTTGAGTAAAATTGTTATTTTATGATTTTTCCAAGAGAAGGTAAGTAGTTCTGATTTATATCAATATTATGCATCTAAGAGTTGTGTTACTAACATGTTTGCAGAATCATAGACACCTTCAAGGGCAGTATTCAAGGTGGTGTAGTTGGGTAAGTAAGTGGTGGTTTAGTTATGAGGACCCATGATGGATATTATGCTCGGGATTCTTACGAGCGTGTGAGAGATGCCATGGGAGAAAATTTCCAAGTTGGAAATGATGACATAGAGTCTAATGGAAGGAGATTCCAAGAGACACTGTCACATGTTGCAGCCACAATGAGAAGCTTGATTAAAGCCCAGGAAGAGCAGCATTAGTTGAATGCTGCTATGTTGCAGAGTTTGACAGACTTGCAAAGAAAGATAGACTCTGGACAAGGTACAACAAGACCGGAAGGCAGTAAGAGCAGTACTAGGAGAAGGAGGACTTCTAGTGGATCATCTGACTCTGAAGAATCTGACGGGGATTCAAGCTCATCTTCTCGTAAAAGAAAAAGAAGGAAACACCATAGGTATTGCTATCGGGATGAATTTAAGAAGGCTAAACCTCCTACCTTTGATGGTAAATTAAATACTGGACAAGAGGCTGAAGCTTGGTTTCTTGGGATAAAGAAGTACTTTCAAGTTCAAGATTATTCGGGAAACATGAAGGCAAGAGTTTCCATATTCAATCTGAATGGAAGGGCATCCATTTGGTGGGAGCACTTCAAGCAAGTAAAGAGGATCAGTGAAAGGAGACTTAAGTGGAAATAGTTCAANACTATGATGACAAGATTAAGGAGTTTCATGAGCTGAGATTGGGATAGAAAACCATGGAAGAGTATGCAAATAAGTTTTTGGATCTATTGAGGTATGTCTGGTACATCAGAGATGAAAAAGTGAAGGTCCATCTATTTCTGAGTGGATTTCCTCAATCTTACAAAGATAGAATTGAGTTTTACGAACCTAGAACTCTTGAAGAAGTAATAAGGAAGGCTAAGTATTGCTATGAGCAAAGCAAAGGTAAACCTGATTACCATAAGGCATGGAAGGACATGAAGAATGAGAAGTTTGACCGAAGAAGGAAAGGTTTCAAACCTTCTAACTTCAGGAATCGGCAGAAGCAACCATCCCAAGCTGCGAGTAAGCCAATTGGAATGACAGGAGAAAATCATGAAGATCCACAATGGAGTAGAGGACAACTTCAATGTTGGAGATGTAAAGGGCCCCGCATGCGAGATATTTTCCACTCGGGAATGAGAAAGCAAGGCCATCTTACAACATTCAAGAAGCAGAAATAGTGGGTCAAGTAGCAAGGGCAGTCCCTAGGATTTATGCAGCACTGGAGGATCACCAGGAAGATCACCAGTCAACTGTGGTTGAAGTTGCAGGTAAGATTGTTGAGCAATCTATTTCTATTTTGATTGACCCCAGTTCCACTCACAGTTACATTACCCCTAGAGTAGTGTATATTTGTGCTTTTAAGAAAGCAAAGCATAGAAAATCTTGGTTAGTTCAGCTAGCCATTGGAACTAAGAGAAAGGTTAGTGAAGTGGTAGAGAAATGTCGATTGGTCATGAATGGATTGGTCACTTGTGTAGATCTGAATTTTCTACCACTTGGTTCTTGTGATGTTCTCATTGGAATGGATTGGTTAGAAGCTCACAGGGTAAAGCTTGACTATTATAACAAGACTTTCGAATGCATGGATGAAGAAGGAAACCCAGTAGTTGTGAAGGGTATTCCAAAGGTGATTTTAGTAAGGCAGGTTTCGGCAATGCACTTGAAGAAGTTCTGTAGGAAAGGTTGTCAGTTGTATGCAGCTCATTCTGGAGGAAACAAGAGATGAAACTCCTAGGTTGGAGGACTATCAAGTGTTACATGAATTCAAGGATGTGTTTCCTGATGAGATTCCAGGGCTTCCTCCAAAGAAGGACATTGATTTCACAATTGAACTTGTGCCAGGACCAGCACTAGTGTCCAAAGCACCCTATAGGATGAGTACACCGGAGATGCTAGAGTTAAAGATGCAACTGCAAGAGTTGTTGGAAAAGAAGTATATACGGCCGAGTGTGTCTCCTTAGGGAGCACCCATTATGTTTGTAAAGAAGAAAGATGGTACACTCAGGTTGTGTATTGATTACAGACAATTGAACAAGGTTACTATGAAGAATAAATATCCTTTGCCTAGGATTGATGACCTGTTTGATCATATGAGGGGAGCAAAGGTATTTTCAAAGATTGACATGAGGTCTGGTTGCCATCAACTGAGAATCAAGGATGAAGACATTCATAAGATAGCCTTCAGAACAAGGTATGGACATTATGCGTTTGTAGTGGTACCATTTGGTCTCACAAATGCACCAGCTACGTTCATGTGCCTTATGAACAGTGTCTTCAGCAGGTATTTGGAAAAGTTTTTTCTTGTTTTCCTTGATGACATTCTTGTTTATTCTAAGAATGAGGAAGAACATGAAGAGCATTTGATATTGACATTGTGATTGCTCAGGGAGCATCAGCTGTATGCAAAGCTGAGCAAGTGTAACTTCTATAGAGATAGAATTCGGTTATTGGGTCACATTATCTCAGAGGAGGGTATATCTGTGGACCCTGAAAAGATTGAGGCAATTATGAATTGGCCTACTCCAAGAAATGTGACAGATGTAAGATCCTTTATGGGACTTGCAGGATACTATAGGAGGTTCATTGAGGGATTCTCCAAAGTTACACATGCCATCACTTCTTTGCAAAAGAAAGGGATGAAGTTCGAATGAACATCAAGGTGTGAAGAAAGCTTCCAACAGTTAAAGAATCTTCTCACCAGTGCACCAGTATTGAAAGTTGAAGATCCAGAGAAAGATTTTGTGGTGTGTACCGATGCATGCGGACAAGGGCTTGGAGGAGTCCTTATGCAGGACAACCACGTGATATGTTATGAGTCGAGAAAGCTAAAGGAGCATGAGAAAAACTATGCCACTCATGATCTAGAGCTTGTAGCCATAGTACATGCTCTCAAGATGTGGAGGCATTACTTGATGGGTAGAAGATTTGAACTGAGGACGAACCATTGTGGTCTGAAGTATCTATTTGATTAGCCTACTCTGAATGCTAGGCAAGCAAGATGGCTGGAGTTTTTATGTGAATTTGATTTTGAAATCAAGCACATAAAGGGAAAAGATAATAAGTTAGCTGATGCACTCAGTAGGAAGGTGCAGGAAATGCACGTGGCATCTCTTAGTATTTTCCAATTAGATTTGAGGCAGTGGATTGTTAATCATGCTGCTGGAGATGAATTGTATGAGCTGGTAAAAGACAAATTGCAGTAGCAAAGTCTTGAGAAGAGGTATGAGGAATATAAGTTAGAAGAAGATGGACTTCTTACTTATAAAGGTAGAATTTATATTCTAAATGTAGCAGAGTTGAGGAGAGTTGTTATGGATGAAATCCATCAAACTCTGTATTCTGGTCACCCAGGATACCAGAAGACAATTGCTACCACCAGGAAACAATACTTTTGGCTAGGAATGAAAAATGACATGGCTGAATACATTTCGAGGTGCATGAAATGTCAGCGGGTAAAGGTTGAGCATCAACACCCTACAAGTTTGTTGCAGCCTTTGCTAGTTCCAGAATGGAAATGGGAAGTTATTTCCATGGATTTTATGACAGGATTGCCGATGACTTGGAGACAACATGATTCCATCATGGTTGTGGTGGACAAGTTGACTAAGGAAACACATTTTATACCCGTTAAGTCTACGCATAAGACTGATGACATTGCAAAGATCTTCATGAAGGAGATTTTCAAATTGCATGGATTTCCTAAGGCAATAGTCTTTGACAGAGATGTCAAGTTCACTTCCAATTTTTGGAAGGGGTTGTTTGCAGATTTGGGTACAAAGCTAAACTTTAGCACTGCATACCATCCTCAAATAGATGGGCAGACAGAGAGAGTTAATCAGGTGCTTGAAAATATGCTTCGCATGTACGTGATGGACAAACCAACCATGTCAAAAGATTACTTACACTTGGTAGAGTTTGCTTATAACAATGGATAGCAGGCATCGTTGGGGATGAGTCCGTATGAAGCTTTGTATGGGAGAAGGTGTAGGACACCTATGACTTGGGATAATCTAGTGAACAGGGTTGTGCTTGGACCAGAATTGCTCAAGGAAATGGAGCAAGAGGTTGTAAAAATCAGGCAGAATCTGAAAACTTGGATTTTGTAAAGAGTTCCTTGAAGCTTGGAACTTGTGCCAAGCTGTCACCAAGATATTGTGGGCCATTTGAAGTGCTTGAAATAATAGGACCAGTTGCATATAGACTTGCATTGCCTACTAGCACTAGAGCTCATAATGTTTTTCATGTTTCTTTGCTTAAGAAATATGTACATGATCCTAACCATGTGATAAATTGGGATGTGACTTAGGTGGAACCCGAGGGAGAGTTCCAAATCGAGCCAATGCGCATCCTCGACAGGAAGGTCACAATGCTCTAAAATCGAGCCATAGGGAAGGTAAAGGTGCAATGGGAGCACTACGGACCTGAAGAGGCTACGTGGGACCTGGAGGATTCCATGCGATTGGCACATCCATTTTTGTTCAATTCTGCAGAACACTGAGGAGGTACAAGTGTAGCATTTTGTTCAAGTTTTGTAAAGCACTGAGGACATTGCTATTGAAGGGGGAGGGGAATGTAACACCCTAGTTTTGACCCCGTTTACACTAAATGTATGTGATGTATATATTGTAATGAATCGTGGTGTGGAGATAAAGGCAAAAGCCCCACCATCGATTTGGTTGTGTTATGTTTCAGCGTTTGGAATTGTTGCCGATAGTATATCGTGATATACGGCACATATTAGTTTGTAATTGTGCATTTTAATTAAATAAACCCCAACCAACTATGTCACTACAGCCATATTGAAAAGGGAATGATATTCCTAAGGATAGGGAGGGGGAATTGTTAAACCTTGAGCCCATAGGGGAAAAGCCATGTGTCACCGCCCTTTTGATTTGCTCACCTTCGCTTATCTCATCCAACTACCTCATTAAAATTTCTGCTGTTAGTTGGGGTAGTTATTGCTGGTGAGTGGAGTGTGGCAAGATTGTCAGTTCTTTCCCACATGCACACTCCACCAGTAGGTTGACCCTCACACTGGTAGGAAAAACCACAACACCCATTATTCCATTCTCCCCACGACTACATGGGCACTCTCCCACTCGCGATTGTTCCTCACGTAGAGAGTTGGGGGTGCCGATTTGGTCATTGACGTTCTGGGCTGGGGGCATGTAATTTCCCTACCGATTGTGGCTTGTGTGTATTTTCTTTCTCAAGCACGAGCTAAGAGTTTGTTTACTTTCCCATTCTCAAACTATGTAAGTTTCCTGTGGCTTCATTGTTGAGAATGGACTCTTGTTTCCCCCACATTTTGTTGGTTGTGTTTGATGTTAGGTTTTGGCCTGCTGTAGGTTGTTATGGAGTCATTTTGGCCATGATAGGGCCAAGAATGACTCAGGAGTTGCTTTCCCCTGTCCAAGCTGTGAATAGCTTATTTGGTTGCGTGTATGCAGTGGTTGGTCTTCGTACTATGTTGGAGTGGGGATGAGGGCTTGGTTTGCTTGATAAACCTAGTGGGTTTGGAAGCCACACAGATAGATCTAGAGGGCTATCTTTCTTCTCCACAACCCCTGAATAGCACTAGAAGGGAGGTCAGGGCCTGAGGGACTGTGTAGCAGAGAAGGGACTAATTTCCTTGTGTTGGGTGTGTGTGGGTGTCCTAGAAGTCAGGCTAGTTCTGGTATAGATATCCTTACCTCTTCAATGAGCTCACCAGTTTAGCATTTAGCCTTTCCCAGCTCCTTTATGGCCTGATAAACCCACGGTGTTGTCTTGGATGATTTGTGGATGGCCTGATAAACCCAACTATGTTGGCTTGGCTGATCTGCTGTGTCACGTCCCCATGCCTCCGACCGGCAAGGAGGACGTGACTACAAGCTTCAAACACATGGGTTAAGAACCCCATGAACATGTACATGCATAAAATTGCTGAAACAGAATGCTTAAACTTGTATATTGAACTATAATATGATCACATGAATATTTATCATGCATAGATGCAATCATCTATCAGACACAGCAGAAACATCATACATTTAAGCAAGCATTCATTCAACATGTTCATCATTTTCATTAACAGAATTTACAGTTGCAGAAGTAAAATGGACAAAATCACTTATCTTATGATGAACTCGATCCGCAACCAGCTACGTCGCTACAACATTCCACCCAACCATAGGCTAGCATGCTCCTTAATCTCTCAGCAGCGCTGCCACCCCCGAGCTGGGCATGATTCTCCAAGGAATAAGGGAACTAGCAGGCTTACACATAGCCAAGGATACACAAAACACACAGCCAAGCCAACAGAGTTGGGTTTATCAGGCCATTAGGGAGCTAGAGAAGGAAAATTGCCAAGCTGGTGAGCCCATTACAGAGCCAAGAACACCCACACCAGAACTAGCCTGACCTCTAAGACACCCAAACACACCCAACACAAGGAATCAGTCCCTTCTCTGCTACATAGTCCCTCAGGCCCTGCATTCCCTTCCAGTGCTATTCAGGGGTGATGGAGAAGAAGGCCAGCCCTCTAGCTCTGTCTGTGTGGTTTCCAGCCACCAGGTTTATCAAGCAACCCAAGCCCCCATCCTTGCTCCTTAGACGGTCCAAAGACCAACCATTGCACACAAGCAATTAAGTCAGCTGTCACAGCTTAAACAGGGGAAACAAATTCTGAGTCATTCTTGGCCCTATCGTGGCCAAAATGACTCTCAGGAAAATTTACAACAATCCCCAACATGTAAGGAAGACCACAACAACCATAGCCAACAACGTGGGAAAACACAGCCCGTCCTGGGCACGAGCTCACTAAGAAAACATATACAGACCACATTGGGGAAGAAATTACAATCTCCCAGCCTATGGATGAGCGTGAGCAACAATGCCGAATGCACAATCAGCCGGTGGGGAGTGGATACAACCACATCATCCGCAAATCCGTGGGGGAAGAAACTACGTGGGTAAAACCCAGAAGGTTCTGTGCGTGAAGATGAAAAACGGGAAAGAATCCCTCTGCGTGAGAATGCACAGCAAAGGAGAGGACACGAATGGGAAGTGCGTGAGCCTTCAGCACAGTCATGGAGAGGAGAATGTCTGCGCACCTGAGGACGGTGGTTTTCCTTCATTGCGAAGTCAACCGTGGTGGAGTGTGCGTGTGGGTGAGGACTGACAGTCCTGCCACCCCACTCCCCAAAGCAATTTACTGCCTCAACCACCAGCAGTCTTTCTTAATGAAAGTGGTTGGGTAAAGCAAAGAAAGAAGACACATGGGTATTTTACCCCATTGGCCAAGGTTTGACAATTTCCCCACATCCTTATCCTTGTGAAAATCATGCCCCCTTTCGATTTAGTTGCCGCGATCGTAGCTGGTCGGGTTCATTTTTAATTATAGATGCATATTTACATGATGACCAATATAATATATACCGCATGCCCCAATATACCATCAACGACAATTCAATCCCAAAACATAGCATAACCTATCAATGGTGGGGCCTTGGCCTTTAGCTCCACACCATGATCATTTACAATTTATACATCATATACATCTAATGTAACGGGGTCAAAACTGGGGCATTACATTCCCCTCCCCCTTCAATAGCACTGTCCTCAGTGCTTACAAAATTTGAACAAAATGCTACACTGGTATCGCCTCAGTGTACCGCAAAATTGAAGAAAAATGGATGGGCCAATTGCATGTCATCCTCCAGCTCCCAAGTAGCCTCTTCAGGTCCGTAATGCTCCCATTGCACCTTTACCTGACCTATGGCTCAGTTCCGGAGCATTGTGACCTTGCTGTCGAGGATGCACATTGGCTCGATTCGGAACTCTCCCTCGGGTTCCATTTGAATCACATCCCAATTTATCACATGGTTAGGATCATGTACATATCTCTTAAGCAAAGAAACATGAAAAACATTATGAGCTCTAGTGCTAGCAGGAAATGCAAGTCTATATGCAACTGGCCCTATTCTTTCAAGCACTTCAAATGGCCCACAATATCTCGATGACAACTTGGCACAACTACCAAGATTCAAGGAACTCTTCCTTGCCCTCACTCTGAGGTAAACATGATCTCCAACACTGAATTCCCTGTTCACCCTATGCTTATCTGCATAGATTTTCTTTCTGTCCTGTGCTGCTTTCAGCTTCTGCCTGGTCTTTATGACCTCTTGCTCCATTTCCTTGAGCAATTCTGGTCCAAGCACAATCCTTTTCATTGGATTATCCCAAGTCACTGGTGTCCTACACCTTCTTCCATACAAAGCTTCATACGGACTCATCCCCAAGGATTCCTGATGTCCATTGTTATAAGCAAACTCTACCAAGTGCAAGTAATCTTCGCACTTGGTTGGTTTGTCCATCACATACATGCGAAGCATGTCTTCAAGAACCTGATTAACTCTCTCTGTCTGACCATCTGTTTGAGGATGGTATGCAGTGCTAAAGTTTAGCTTTGTACCCAAATCTACAAACAACCCCTTCCAAAAGTTGGAAGTGAACTTGACATCTCTGTCAGATACTATTGCCTTCGGCAACCCATGCAACTTGAATATCTCCTTCATGAAGATCTTTGCAACGTTGCCAGTCTCATATGTAGACTTAACCGGTATAAAATGTGCTGCCTTTGTCAACTTGTCTACCACAACCATGATGGAATCATGTTGTCTCCAAGTCATCGGCAATCCTGTAATAAAATCCATGGAAATAACTTCCCATTTCCATTCTGGAACTGGCGAAGGCTGCAACAAACCTGCTGGATGTTGATGTTCAACCTTTACCTATTGACACTTTATACAACTTGAAATGTATTCAGCCATTTCCTTTTTCATACCTGGCCAAAAGTACTGCTTTCTAGTTGTAGCAATTATCTTTTGATATCCTGGGTGACCAGAATACGGAGCTTGATGGATTTCATCCATAACAACTCTCCTCAAATCTGCTATATTTGGAATATAAATTTTGCCTTTATAAGTGAGAAGTCCATCTTCTTCCAATTTATATCCCTCATACCTTTTCTCGAGACCTTGCTGCTGCAATTTGTCTTTCACTTGCTCATACCATTCATCTCCGGCAACATGATTGGCAATCTGCTGCCTCAAATCTGATTGACAAATACTAAGAGATGCCACATGCATTTCTTGCACTTTCCTGCTGAGTGCATCAACTACCTTATTCTCTTTTCCCTTTATGTGCTTGATTTCAAAATCAATCTCACATAAAAACTCCAGCCATCTTGCTTGCCTAGCATTCAGAGTAGGCTGATCAAATAGGTACTTCAGTCCACAATGATCTGTCCTGAGCTCAAATCTCCTGCCCATCAAGTAATGTCTCCACATCTTGAGAGCATGTACTATGGCTGCAAGCTCTAGATCATGAGTGGTGTAGTTCTTCTCATGCTCCTTCAACTTTCTTGACTCATAACATATCACGTGGTTGTCTTGCATAAGGACTCCTCCAAGCCCTTGTCCACATGCATCGGTACACACCACGAAATATTTCTCTGGATCTGCAATTTTCAATACTGGTGCACTGGTGAGAAGATTCTTCAACCGCTGGAAACTTTCTTCACATATCTATGTCCATTCAAACTTCATCCCCTTCTTTTGCAAAGAAGTGATGGCATGTGCAACTTTGGAGAATCCCTCAATGAATCTCCTGTAGTATCCTGCAAGTCCCATGAAAGATCTCACATCTGTCACATTTCTTGGAGTAGGCCAATTCATAATGGCTTCAATCTTTTTCGGGTCCACAGATATACCCTCCTCTGAGATAATGTGACCCAAATACTAAATTCTATCTCTATAGAAGTCACACTTGTTTAGTTTCGCATACAACTGATGCTCCCTAAGCAATTGCAATGTCAATCTCAAATGATCTTCATGCTCTTCCTCATTCTTAGAATAAACAAGAATGTCATCAAGGAAAACAAGGACAAACTTATCCAAATACCTGCTGAAGACACTATTCATAAGGCACATAAATGTAGCTAGTGCATTTGTGAGACCAAATGGTACCACTACAAACTCATAATGCCCATACCTTGTCCTGAAGGCTGTCTTATGAATGTCTTCATCCTTGATCCTTACCTGATGGTAACCAGACCTCAAGTCAATCTTAGAAAACACCCTTGCTCCTCTCATTTGATCAAAGAGGTCATCAATCCTAGGCAAAGGATATTTATTCTTCACAGTAACCTTGTTCAACTGTCTGTAATCAATGCATAACCTGAGTGTACCATCTTTCTTCTTTACAAACAGAACTGGTGCTCCCCAAGGAGACACACTTGGCCGGATATACTTATTTTCCAACAACTCTTGCAGTTGCATCTTCAAATCTAGCATCTCCAGGGTACTCATCCTGTAGGGTTCCTTGGACACTGGTGCTGCTCCTGGCACAAGTTCAATAGTGAAGTCAATGTCCCTCTTTGGAGGAAGCCCTGGAATCTCATCAGGAAACACATCCCTGAATTCCTGTAACACCTGATAGTCCTCTAGCCTAGGAGTTTCATCTCTCTTTTCCTCCAAAATATGAGCTGCATACAACTAGCAACCCTTCCTACAGAACTTCTTTAACTGCATTGTTGAAACCTACTGTACTGAAATCACCTTTGGAATACCTTTCACAACTACTAGGTTCCCTTCTTCATTCATGCACAAAGAAGTCTTATTGTAACAATCAAGCTTCACCCTGTGAGCTTCTAACAAATCCATTCCAATGAGAACATCATAGGAACCAAGCGGTAGAACATTCAAGTCTACACAAGTGACCAACCCATTCATGACCAATGGACATTTCTCTACCACTTCACTGACCTTTCTCTTAGTTCCAGTGGCTAGCTGGACTAACCAAGAATTCCTATGCTTTACTTTCTTAAAAGCACAATTCTCCACTACTCTAGGAGTAATGTAACTGTGCGTAGAACCAAGGTCAATCAAAATAGAAATAGATTGCTCAACAATCTTACCTGCTACTTCAACCACAGCTAATTGGTGATCTGCCTGATGGTCCTCCAGTGCTGCATAGATCCTAGGAACTGCCCTTGCTACTTGACCTACTGTTTCTGCTTCTTGCATGTCATAAGCTGGTCTTGCAATCTCATTCTTGAGTGGACAATTCCTGCACATGTGGGATCCTCCACATTTCCAACATTGAAGTGGTCCTCTATTCTGTTGTGGATCCTTAGGCTTTTCTCCTGTCACTCCAACCGGTTTACTCGCAGCTTGAGATGGCTGCTTCTGCTGATTCCTGAAGTTAGAAGGTTTGAAACCTTTCTTTATTTGGTCAAACTTCTCATTCTTCTTGTCCTTCCATGCTTTATGGTAATCCGGCTTACCTTTGCTTTGCTCATAGCAATATTTAGCTTTCCTTATCGCTTCTTCAAGAGTTCTAGGTTCATAGAACTCAATTCTATCTTTGTAAGACTGAGGTAATCCACTCAGAAAACACTGGACCTTTACTTTTTCATCTCTGATGTACCGGATATACCTCAATAGCTCCAAAAACTTATTAGCATACTCTTCCATGGTCTGTTGTCCCAATATCAACTCATGGAACTCCTTAATCTTGTCATCATAATACCTGTCAGATAGGTATTTCTGCTTGAAATACTTCTCGAATTGTTTCCACTTAAGCCTCCTTTCACTGATCCTCTTCACTTGCTTGAAGTGTTCCCACCAAATGGATGCTCTTCCATTTAGATTGAATATGGCAACTCTTGCCTTCATGTTTCCTGAATAATCATGCACTTGAAAGTACTTCTTTATCCCAAGAAGCCAAGCTTCAGCTTCTTGTCCAGTCTTTACCTCACCATCAAATGTAGGAGGTTTAGCTTTCTTAAATTCATCTCGAGAATGATCCCTATGGTGTCTCTTTCTTTTTCTTCTATGAGAAGAAGAACTAGAATCCCCGTTGGATTCTTCAGAATCAAATGTTCCACTAGAAGTTCTTCTCCTTCTCCTAGTACTGCTCTTACTACCTTTTGGTCTTGTTGTACCTCGTCCAGAGTCTATATTCCTTTGCAAGTCTGTCAAACTCTGCAGCATAGCAGCATTCAACTAATGCTGCTCCTCCTGGGCTTTAATCAAGCTTCTCATGGTAGCTGCAACATCTGATGGTGTCTCTTGGAATCTCCTTCCATTAGACTCTATGTCATCATTTCTATTACGGACATTTTCTCCAATGGCATCTTCTGCTCGCTCATAGGAATCCCGAGCATCATACCCCTCATGGGTTCTCATACCAAACCACCCCTTACTTACCAAACTACACTACCTAGAATACTTCTCTTGAAGGTGACTATAATTCTGTAAACGTGTTAATAACACAATTGTTAGATGCATACATTGATACAAATCAACGTTACTTACCTTCTCTTGGAATAACCATAAAATAACAATTTGTCCAAACACACAAAATTTTCTTCATCAAAGAACGTCTATCTGAGGGGAACAATGGGGGTCAAGGGGGCAGCGCCCTCGTTTTTTTTTTGTAAATTATTGATTTTCGTGCAATCTGGTGCATAAGATTGCTGCCACTTCTCTCCTTCTCATCCCATGAGGATCCACTGGAAAATTGCTTGAAAATCCCATTGAAAGTAGTCAAAATTCGTTGGTTAAACCCCATGGAAAACCCAAATTTTCCCTTGCACAGAATTGGCTCCCTTTCAGCTATCCATCCGGCGTTTCAGCGGTCGAAACCACTGATTCCTCTGCTGTACATCGGCTGTCGGATGTCTTTCCATATCGGAAGCCCTAGCATTTCCACTTCCGCAACGACGGACGCTCAAACCTTAACTTCTTCCGATCGGCAAACCAACTTCGAGCCTCAACCTTTTTGACGTGTCAGCGATCGGAGGACTCTCCCCATCAGAAGACTTGTTGCTTTTGCTTCCGCAACGGCAGCTCACAAGACAATTTCTCTTCCGACTGGCGACTGTTTACTTAGAAAATTTCCACTTCGGACGTCGGCGGCTTTTACACATCGGAAGCCAAATGACTTTGGCTTCTGCAACTGTGGACAGGAAACCATTTCCTTCTTCCGCAGAATTGGCGACCGAATCCCTTTCGTAGCTGCAACGACGGATGGGAAGCCGCTAGACCTTCCACCACATTGGAAGTCGGAACCTCTAACCTTCCGATGACCCGACTGTCAGCACTTAGAAAAATTCTTGAAATTTTTGCTATCCTCAAATTCCTGATTGCTGCTAGGCAGAAGGCAATTCTGCTTCTGTCATTGCATCTTCTTGGCCCATAGAGGCCCATTGTTGCCAAACTGGTGCTCTGATACCATGCTATCACATCCCCATGCCTCCGACCGGCAAGGAGGACGCGACTACAAACTTCAAACACATGGGCTAAGAGCCCCATGAACATGTACATGCACAAAATTGCTGAAACAGAATGCTTAAACTTGTATATTGAACTAGAATATGCTCACATGAATATTTATCATGCACAGATGCAATCATCTATCAAACACAGCGGAAACATAATACATTTAAGCAAGCATTCATTTAACATGTTCATCATTTTCATTAACAGAATTTACAGTTGCAGAAGTAAAATGGACAAAATCACTTATCTTATGATGAACTCGATCCGCAACCAGCTACGTCGCTGCAACGTTCCACCCAACCATAGGCCAGCGTGCTCCTTAATCTCTCAGCAGTGCTGCCACCCCTGAGCTGGGCGTGATTCTCCAAGGAATAAGAGAACTAGCAGGCTTACACATAGCCAAGGATACACAAAACACACAGCCAAGCCAACAGAGTTGGGTTTATCAGGCCATTAGGGATCTGGAGAAGGCAAATTGCTAAGCTGGTGAGCCCATTACAGAGCCAAGAACACCCACACCAGAACTAGCTTGACCTCTAAGACACCCAAACACACCCAACACAAGGAATCAGTCCCTTCTCTGCTACACAGTCCCTCAGGCCCTGCATTCCCTTCCAATGTTATTCAGGGGTGATGGAGAAGAAAGCCAGCCCTCTAGCTCTATCTGTGTGGTTTCCAGCCACCAGGTTTATCAAGCAACCCAAGCCCCCATCCCTGCTCCTTACACGGTCTGAAGACCAACCATTGCACACAAGCAATTAAGTCAGTTGTCACAGCTTAAACAGGGGAAACGAATTCTGAGTCATTCTTGGCCCTATCGTGGCCAAAATGACTCTCAGGTGAATTTACAACAGTCCCCAACATGTCAGGAAGACCACAACAACCATAGCCAACAACGTGGGAAAACACAGCCCGTCTTGGGCACGAGCTCACCAAGAAAACATATACAAACCACGTTTGGGAAGAAATTACAATCTCCTAGCCTGTGGATGAGTGTGAGAAACAATGCCAAACCCACAATCAGCTGGTGGGGAGTGGATACGACCACGTCATCCACAAATCCGTAGGGGAAGAAACTACGTGGGTAAAACCCAGAAGGTTCTGTGCGTGAAGATGAAAAACGGGAAAGAATCCCTTTGCGTGAGAATGGACAGCAAAGGAGAGGACGTGAATGGGAAGTGCATGAGCCTTTAGCACAGTCGTGGAGAGGAGAATGTCTGTGCACCTGAGGACGGTGGTTTTCCTTCATTGCGAAGTCAACCGTGGTGGAGTGTGCGTGTGGGTGAGGACTGACAGTCCTGCCACCCCAGTCCCTAAAGCAATTTACTACCTCAACCACCAGCAGTATTTCCTAATGAAAGTGGTTGGGTAAAGAAAAGAAAGAAGACACATGGGTATTTTACCCCATTGGCCAAGGTTTGACAATTTCCCCACATCCTTATCCTTGTGAAAATCATGCCCCCTTTCGATTTAGTTTCCGCGATCGTAGCTGGTCGGGTTCATTTTTAATTATAGATGCATATTTACATAATGACCAATATAATATATACCGCATGCCCCGATTTACCAAAGGCGACAATTCAATCCCAAAACATAGCATAACCGATCAATGGTGGGGCCTTGGCCTTTAGCTCCACACCATGATCATTTACAATTTATACATCATATACATCTAATTTAACAGGGTCAATACCGGGGCATTACATGTTGTTTTGTGTATCCTTGACTATGTGTAAGCCTGCTTGTTCCTTATTCCTTGGGAAATCATGCCCAGCTCAGGGGTGGCAACACTGCTAAGAGATTAAGGAGCACGCTGGCCTATGGTTGGGTGGAACGTTGCAGCAACATAGCTGGTTGCGGGACAAGTTTTTTATAAGATACGTATTATTGACCATTTCATCTCTGCATTTATATTTATTGTTTAATGAATGATTATGAACATGTTGAATGCTAGAATGAACGTATGTCTGCTTCCGCTATGTATGATAAATAATTATGTATCTGTACATGTTCTATGTTCAAGCATTTCGGTTTTCTATATATTCATGTTCATGGGACAATTTGCCCAGATGGTTAATGGCATGGTAGCGTCCTCTTCGCCGGTTGAAGGGTCGTGGATGTTACAGTCATGGTGCTCAAGTTCTGTGTTATAATGTTTATGTCTTGAATCATGGTACTCATTTTATCATCCAAGTCTTTTTATTTCTCATTCATTATGTCCAATTTTTCATCTAGCCTTCTTTCTAGTACCAGAACAACTTTGTCTTTGATTTCTTTCTTAAGCACTGTATTGTTATTTTTCATTTCTTCCTTCAAGCTTTTTTGGTTAGCGACGAGGGCCTTGATGTCCTTCTCCAATTTCTTGATTTGGTCTTTTTAATTCAGCCATGGTCTTGGTCCTTGTATGCAGAGGTGTGTATTTGGACGCTATTTTGGATTTATATCGGTAAAAGGACACTTAATATTCAATGGGAAAACAATAATAATAATATAATTATTATATTTTTAAATAATAATATTATTTATTATATTATATGCTAGGAAAGTGTTAATAAAAATAATTTATAATAATAATATATTATTACTATTATATAATCTATTTATTTTTACTAACTTTTTTTGGGATATGCGTTGTAGGGTTGTCGTGGGAATAGAGAATGGAAGGATTGTTCGGGAGTGGGAGGATTGCAACTATGGGTAGGATCAGAAAAAGGGGAGCGCAAGCAGGTAGACAGAGGGAGTTGGGTAGGATGTAGGAGTAAAAAGGAGGGAGCTTCCTAAAGTAGCAAGCAGGAAAATGGCAGAAGCAAGTGTGGGGATGGTGGGATGGCATGATCTCGGAGGAATGGATGATAGAGGGAAGTCGCAGAAGGTTGTGTGGAGCAGGGAGAACTAGTCGAGTGTGGGTTGAGTGGAAAGCTGCAGAGGATGGGAAGTGGGGTTCGCATCATGGTGGGGAGCTTCTAATGATGGAGGGGGTCACAGAACAATGGGAATATGTTGAATTGCAGCATAGGTGAGAAATGAGGGGTGCAGTGAAAATGGAAAGGAGTAGCGCAGTGTTGGGGAAGGGAACATAGGAGTCACGGTGTAGGTTGCAATGGTGCGAGCTGCATGGAGAGTTTGGAGGATTTGTGAGAGTTGGTGTGAGTGGATTTGCGCAGATGGGGGACAAGCTAAGGTGGGATAAGAGGGAGCGCAAGAGGGGAGGTCACGGAGGTGGAAAGTGATGGGATCAGGCACGTATGGATGAGATGGAAAGAATGCAGGAGCATAAGCGTTGGGGGAGGGTCTTCTAGGTGGAAGTGAAGGAGGGCGGGGGAGTTTGGAAAAAAGGTGAGCAGGAAAAGGCGATGATGAGATGGTTGGTGGTGGGGGTGGATGGAATGGGAAAGAGGAGAGATATGTGAGGTAAGGTTGTGGAAGATGTGTTGATGTAATTGTAACTTCAGAATGTATTCACTTGTATATCTTATGTATTATACCTTGATGTTTATTCTGGGATGTGTTTGTAATGTAATTGAGTCATGTCATGCCCCCATGTTTGGATCGGGAGTTTCTATAATGTGAACAAGTCATGTCAAGTCATTGTGTGTAACCCTCCTATTTGTCAAGGGTTAAAGTCCCCGCAGTTGTGGGGCCCTAGGGTTATTATACTATCCTAGAGAAGTCGACCCTAGGTGAGTCATTGTAAGTCAGGGAAATAGTCCCCACCATTGTGTTAAGGGTAACCCTCCTTGTTGGTCGAAGGAGAAATCCCCACAAGTTGTGGGGCACTAGGGTTATTAGACACTCCTAGAGATTTCGGGTCTAGTAAGTAATTGTTAAGTGAGGCCGACATGTTGGAGTGGGTTTCAAGTGAATGAAAGAATATAAATAGAGAGTGAGCCTCTCTATTTATCACACACACACTCACTCATTGGGGCACATGAGTGAGAGAGGAGAATCTCTCTTAGTGTGAGAGAGAGAGAGACAGAAGCTGTGGAGATCATCTTTATGTTTTTGGGTTTTACTGCTACCATTGGTGCTCATTCTCTCTCTGAGAAAGTTACGAGGTTTTCTCCTTTATGGTTTCCCTGAGGAAAATTCTTTGTGTCTCTTGTCTCTTGTGTTTATTGTTGTGCATGTTATTCTCTCAGTTAAGATCTTAAGATAATGCTAGCTTGAATGATAAAAATCAAACATGGTATCAAAGCTAACCTGAGAAGAAGACATTGTGTAGCTACAGAATCTAGGGATTATTACTTTTTGGGTCTCTCTCCACAATCCATCAGCAAAAGTATGCTAGGCTGACTATCCATTAAAGGGCACATCTTTCTGTCGAAGTGGAATTCAATTCCGAGCATTTTCAGTTTTTGGTGTGGGAAATTAGGGCTTTCTACAGAACAGGAGTTTTTGAGTGAGCCCAGCATAGGATTTCTATCCTCGTAAAAATCAAAGTTTAGAAACCTGGATCAATATTTTTGGTTGGCTGAAACTCCAGGAAAGTCAAACCCTAGTTTGACCCTGAGCTGGAAAAACCCCAAATACTAAAACTGATAAGTTTTGGTACATTCACTATATCTCTGGATTGGCGAAGGCTCGGGAGATAAAAATTGTAGAGACCAAAGATAAAATCATGATTTACACTGTGTACAAAATTCAACCTCATATTCACTATATTATGGGAGATATGATCCCTGTAAGTTAGGGTTCCAACCTCTTCCAAAATTCATCCCTAAACAGGACACCCAGGGAGAATTGAAATATCTTGGGATACACAGGTCCAAATTATATTTTTGAAGATGTTATATAAATAGAACGGAATGTAATTTCATTGGTCCAAATTTTAGATCTAGAAGATGAAACAGTGACACGTGGAAGTCTGTACAACTTTGCTGTTCTGAAGAGTCCTGTAACAGGTCACCTTGGGAAAATGATCATAAGTCTCAATTGGTGAAACCAATCCTGATGAAAACTATGGTGTTGGAACAGGGACATGTGAGGACACCTCAGTGAAAATTTTCAAACACAGAGGAGTAGTAATTTCAGAGATACCATAGAAACAGTAACAGGAATTTATGTAGAAGAAATTGGAAAACTAGGGCTTCCTGTTCCGGGACCTTCCCTCCACTGTTTTCAGAAAAGGAGTACATTGGACAGCTCAACTTGAAGATATATATATTTCTATCCAATAATATCTGAAAGATTCTAATTTTTTAAAATTAGGGTTTCTCTGACAAACCCTAGATCAGCCAGCTTCGGAACCAGGACGGACACCTCAAATCGGTAAGATCTACTCTTTTGCTATTTTAATTTGAGGTTCTCATTTCAAAGTGATCTATCATATCAGCTTGATGATAAGCTTGGTGAAGTTGAAAAATTACAAGCATGGAAGTATATGATCTCTCTGAAGAAAATGAATTGTATACCTACATAAGTAGAGAGGTTCCAGTTCCAGAGGGAGATGAGGCTCAAAGCCTTACACAAGAACTTGGTCAAGGCCAAGAAGATCATTGTTGATTCAGTCATGGATCAACTTGTACCACAAGTGTCTTCCCTAAAGACACTGAAAGAGATGTTTGATTCCTTGACCAAGCTATTTGAAGGGAAGAACATAAATCGGAATATGACCTTAAGAAACCAGTTGAAGAATGTGAAGATCCAGAATGCAGAGACCATACAATCATCTCTCAAATAAAAGAACAACTTGTATTAGTAGAAGAAGAAGTGCAGAAGTGGTGATAGCCACCTTGAATGGACTCCCAGGATCATGGGATTCATTCATTCAAGGAATGTGTGCCAGAAGGAAGTGATTACTTTCAGTAGACTCTGGGAAGAAGAAGAATCTCAACTCATAATAAGAGAAGAGAATATGGGAGCAACTGAAGATCAAGCTCTCACCATCCAAAGAAGATCCCTCAAGCACTGAGGAATACGAAGAACTCAACTCTTGAAGAAACTCTTATCCATCTTAGCATTTGTATAAGAAATGATGCTATTATGAATGAAGAATATGATGAAGCTAAAGGCTCAAGAAGGAGTCTACCCACAAAACAAATAAAGATAAGTATTCAATTGTCATTTCATGATATTGTTTTATTATGCATTTGTTTATATTCAGTTGATGTATTATGTATGATAGAATGTTTGCAATATACTACTAATATGTATGTAATGGGTAAGTAGCTCGTGGTGCTATACAACTCTCCATTGCTACTTATCTATAATGAAACCTCTTTGCTGACATATTGGATTAGTGCACAATCTCAATGTTGTCCTGGTAGAGATGGAAGGCATCTAGAAAGTTTCTGTGAGATATGGATGGATGTTGTATTGGCTAAAGTAGTCGCATGATCATATATTTATGCATAAGAATTTTTCATTATGAATATACCTTATGAAATGTTTCTAATCATACAAATGCATTTTACTTGTAGGAAAGATCGCATACATAATCGCCTACAAGCAAAGAAGGATGAGACTTGTTTCGAAGAACAAGTAACGACAGTTCAAGATGAAGAATAATATGACAAATGTAGCGACATCATTGATGCAGAACCTTCCAGCCATGAAGAAGTAACCAAGAAGAAAGGGAAGACCAGTTCAAGAAGAATGATGTCTAGAATGCAGTATCGACACATGAAGGAAATTTTGTAGTTCCATCATGCAGTAGATGGAAACATCATGGGATACAAGGCAAGATTCGTAGAATGAGGCATAGACTACAAAGAGACATTTGTAGCCACTAGAAATACACATGATAGGCAGAATCATGTGTGCAAATGAAAGAAGGCATTATACGAGTTCAGAAGACACCCATGGGATAACACATACATGAGGATCTTGATAAATATCTGAACCTTTGCTACACAGTTGATAGAGGATGACAAGTTCACAGATGGGTGCGAAAAGAACCTTTGAAAAAGTTCAAGATAGAGGATCTTGGTATCCAATGATCCTAGATGGATACTACTTGTCACTCCAGTACAAAATGTTTCAGTGCATAAAGTACGAAAGACAGAAGGAGAATGATGCTCTGCTTCAGAGGAAGTGACTACAGGATGGATAGATTACCGATGACTCTAGGCTTTACTAAGAGTAAAGTGGATTCCAACCTTTGCTTCAAGGTTGAAGGCGAAAGACCAGCGATGCTCCTATTATGTGTCAATGCACTATGTTCTAGGCATGGAGGTGTGGACAAGGGAAGTATGCAATAGAGATCCTGAAGAGGTTCAAGGTGATGGAATGCAAGGCCATGACCACACCTATGGTGAAGCTCAATCTATTCAGTGTTGCTTCATCAGAGATGGTTGATGCCACAATGTATCGTTAGATGATTTGTTCCTTTATGTACTTGACGAATACGAGACCAGATATTTGCTTTGCTGTGAACACATTGAGACATGTTCACCTGATGGTTGCAAAACATGTAGTGAGGTACCTGAAGGGTACAGTTAATTATGGGCTCAAGTATTAGGCAAATCAAAAGATTATGTGGATTCATATTGGGCAAGCAGTGCCATTGATAGGAAGAGCACTTCGAGGTGCTACTTCAGTATGGGATCAAGTGTGATCTCTTGGTTTGGCAGGATGGAGTCCTGCATGGCGCTGGGTACAGCTGAGGCAAAAGATATTGCCACTTGCTATTCGGAAGGTAGTATGTTTCTTTTTAAAAGTAGTATTTGATTTGGTTGATTTGACTTGCATTTTTTATATGATGTAGAGAGGAGCAGTGATCCAAATCGAGATCTCTCGAAAAAGGGATTTCTAGCATAGCTGATGAGATAGGTTTCCCTCGGTCTTGGCGAAGCTCGTAGGTTATCCTTGGACATAATCATCCCTAATGTGATTCTATGCTATAAATGGCCAAATTGAAGTTTGAGTACTTTAGGGATAAGCTTGGTGTTCTCTAGATCAAGGTTCCCTCCAAGGGGAAATGATGAGACCGAGAGCCATTCTGACATGGTGAGAGGATTAAGTTCCTTCCATGTTTGGATGTAAGGGCTGAGCCATTCTGTCATGGTGAGAGGATTTGGTTCCTTCCATGTCAGATATGAGTGCTACACCATTCTGATGTGACTATAGGATTGGTCCCTACATGATCAGATGTAAGGGCTAAATGCCATTCTTGGAATGGAGGCACCTGGTTAGTTACCAGGAAAACTCAATCTGGGACTGAGGGTCATTCTAATATGACTGTAGGATGTAGTCTTACATGATCAGATGTAAGTGCATGGCCATTCTGATGTGATTGAGGGAGAAGTTCCCACTTGATCAGATATAAGGGATGATGCCATTCTCTGGGAGAATGGAGGCACCTGGTCAGTTACCAGGAATCCTCAGTTTGGGACTGAGAGCCCTTTTGATGCGGTGCTCTTGAGCATGGTCAGATGTAATTGCAGAGCCCTTTTGATGTGGTGCTTTCAAGCATGGTCGAATGTAAGTGCTAAGCCTTTTCAATGCAGTGCTTTCGAGCATTGTCAACTATAAGTGTTGAGCCCTTCTGATGCAGTGTTTTCGAACATGGTCGGATGTAAATGCAGAGCCTTTTCGATGTGGTGTGTTCGCATATAGTCGGATATAAGTGCTGAGCCATTATGGTGCAATGTGTTTACACATGGTCAGATGTGAGTGCTGGGCCTTTCTGACAAGATGAGGTCATATGTGAGTGATGGGCGTGCCTTTTTGACAAGATGAGGTCATATGTAAGAGATGGGTGGGCCATTCTGACTTAGTGTCAGATATAAGCAGTGATGAAGACCTACATGAAGGGCAGGCCTACAACCAGCATGAAAAAGGGTTGGCTCTGTAGAACTTCCTGTGACAAGAAGAATGAGGAGATAGCACCATTTGATTGAGATAGCAGAAGCAGTAATGATGATGATGATTCAGTGATGATCCAACTTTGATGATGATCTAGATCAAGTGATGATCCAAACTTGATGATGATCCAGCAGTGACTATCTAGACTTGATGATGATCCAGCAGTGATGATCCAGATCAAGTGATGATCCAGACTTGATGATGATCCAATAGTGAAAATCCATATCAAGTGATGATCTAGACTTGATGATGATCTAGTAGTGACAATCCAGATCAAGTGATGATCTAGACTTGATGATGATCCAGTAGTGACGATTCAGATCAAGTGATGATCTAGACTTGATGATGATCCAGGAGTGACGATCCAGATCAAGTGATGATCTAGACTTTATGATGATCCAACAATGACGATCCAGATCAAGTGATGATCTAGACTTAATGATGATCTAGTAGTGATCAAGTGACGATCTAGACTTGATGATGATCTAGCAGTGATGATGATCTAGATCAAGTGATGATCCAAATCCAGATGAAGATGACTTGAAGATGACGAGAACTCGATGATGATCCAGATGAAGATGACTTGAAGATGATGAGAACTCGATGATGATCCAGATGAAGATGACTTGAAGATGACGAGAACTCGATGATGATCCAGATGATACAAAGAAGAATACTTGTGCTAATAAATTGTGTCGAGAGAATACATTCCTAGTTAAGAGGAAGTGTTGATGTAATGGTAACTTCGGAATGTATTCACTTGTATATCTTATGTATTATACCCCGATGTTTATTCTGGGATGTGTTTGTAATGTAATTGAGTCATGTCATGCCCCGATGTTCCGATCGAGAGTTTCTATAATGTGAACAAGTCATGTCAAGTCATTATGGGTAACCCTCCTATTTGTCAAGGGTTAAATTCCCCGCAGTTGTGGGGCCCTAAGGTTATTATACTATCCTAGAGAAGTCGACCCTAGGTGAGTCATTGTAAGTCAAGGCAATAGTCCCCACCATTGTGTTAAGGGTAACCCTCCTTGTTGTTCGGAGGAGGCAAAGTCCCCAAAAGTTGTGGGGCACTAGGGTTATTAGACACTCCTAGAGATGTCGGCTCTAGTAAGTAATTGTTAAGTGAGGCTGACATGTTGGAGTGGGTTTCAAGTGAACGAAAGAAATTTAATAGAGAGTGAGCCTCTCTATTTATCACACACACACTCACTCATTGGGGCGCATGAGTGAGAGAGGAGAAGCTCTCTCAGTGTGAGAGAGAGATAGAAGCTGTGGAGATCATCTTTATGTTTTTGGGTTTTACTGCTGCCATTGGTGCTCATTCTATCTCTCAGGAAGTTACAGGGTTTTCTCCTTTATGGTTTCCCTGAGGAAAATTCTTTGTGTCTCTTGTCTCTTGTGTTTATTGTTGTGCACATTATTCTCTCAGTTAAGATCCTAAGATAATGCTCACTTGAATGATAAAAATCTAACAAGACGAGTATGAGTGGAAGAGGAAGTGTGGGTCTGATGGTTTTGGAGGAGCCGAATGTGAGCTCAATGTAGGAGGAGCGAATCCAATCGAGTCCGGTTGTGGAGTTAAGAAGTGAGTTTGTCTTCCATGATTGAGGATAAAAATAATAATATATTGATATATGATTATAAAATATTACAATGAGGCTTGAGCATTCATAATGAATGGTTACACCCTTTGATCACCTTAGTAAATAATAATTTATTATTTATAATTAATATATCATTTAAATATTCATAACACTATGGGATGAAAGGTTTGGTCACCTCAACTACAAATATATGCATTAATTTCACAAGTAGTGTATGGTTAATGGTATTCCAAACATCAAATTCTCAAGTGGCATCTATCAAGGGTGCATGCTTGGAAAATATCCAGATCACAAGTTTGAGAAAGGAAAAGCATGTAGAGACTCCTTACCTCTAAAATTGATCCACGATGATATCACTAGACCCCTTCCTAGTCCTTCCTTAAGTAATGCTAGATATATATTTGACAATCATAGATGATTATTCAATATTTTGTTGGGTCTATTTCCTTAAGTTCAAATCAGAAGTGTATGAATTTTTTAAAGTTTTTAAGAATTCTGTTAAAAATATTTATGGAAATACGATAAAGTTGCTTCACATTGAAAATGGAGGGGAGTATATGAAAATGGATTTGGAGAATATCTGTGATAATGAAAGCATCCAGATGCAACACACTATTCCCTACACACCACAACAGAATGGTGTGGCAGAGCACAAGAACATATCTTTGAGGGAGATGACCACATGCATGCCTAAGTCAAAGCCACTCTCTCCTAAGTTGTGGGAAGAGGCTATCAATTATGTTGCATACATCCATAACTGATTTCTTCACAATGATTTGAAAGGAACAAATCCATTCAAAGCTTGGACTAGGCACAAACCTAATGTGTCTCACTTTTGAGTCTTTGGCTCCAAATCTTGAGCCAGGAAAGGCCTTACAACCTCAAAGCCATGAATGCATTTTTGTTGTATATGATAAATATGCTAAGGGATACAAACTGTTGGATGCTTCTACCATGAATACTTTAATTGAGAGAAGTGTACAGTTTGAAGAATGTCCTTTGCAAGACATCCAACAAGATGAAGCATAAATATCAATTCCTCCTCCACCACTTTAATATGTTCAATAAAGTGAAGCCCCGTCATATGATAGTTAAAATTTTGATACTGATGATGAATATTAACATGTTCATCTAGATCCAGTTGATCCAATATATCTAAATCTGAGTACTAAATGAGATGAGAAGACCATTGAAGCAACTGGTGAATTTTTTGGTGATCCACATGATCAAAGAGGAACAAGATCACAATTTCAAAGTGCAAGACTTGCACTCTATGCTACTGATACACTTCTTCTTGAGAGGTGTTTCATGATGATTAGATTTGATCCAAAAACATTTGATGATGCCTCCCAAGATCCAAGATGGTGGTGGAAGATGATATAAAAATTGGTCTATCCACTAAAGATAAAAATATTTGCTTGGATAGCATTGTAAAACAAAATATTTCCTTGGAACGACGTTCAAAAGAAGAATTGGAAAGGGAATAATCGATGCATATTATGCAATATGGATGTAAAATCGGAGGACTACATATTCGTGTTATGCCCTTTTCCAAGAAAGTGTGGGGCATTGTGATGCAATTGTTAAAGTTATAGGGTCAGCAATAAAAATAATCATTGTTGCAATGTTTTGATGATTGGCATCGTGACAAAGCATTGAGGTCCTTTCAATATTTACCTTTTTTTATTTTATGGGGTGCATGGTTGGGTTGGAATAAAATGATCTTGAAGATCAATTTTTTATTCGAGTGTGGGTGACTCATAAAATTAAAAATGCCTTCAAGGAAGTATGGCATGAGAAATATTTAGTTCTAAGGCAAATGATCAGGTAGCCAAGTCTTGATGTTAATATAGCATGGGAGTATTTCAACTGAGTGTGTCAGGGGAGGTCAAGCAATTGCAGTGTTGGAGTTGTACTATTTTTAAATAATACACATTTTTTCATTATTAAGTTGGGGGTTGGTTTATGTACAAATAATCGAGCGGAAGTAATAGCTTTGTGGATCCTTTTAAAATATACTATTGAGAAAGGGTTGCAAGGTCTACAAACTATGGATGAATAATAAAAAAATTACTGATTGGTGTAATGATCATTCCATTGTCTATAATATGGATTTTAAGTGTTGTCTTAATAGGTTTCTTGAAGAAAAAAGTAAATTTCAGACCATTTCTTTTGAACACATATATAGACAATTTAATGTAAAGGTGGACGCATTGTCGAAGGAATCTCTCTCCTTATCTGAAGGATTATTGGTTATTTAATAAATCTTGAACAAGGTGAATATTGAGGAATTCACATCAAAATCCAGTAATAGTTTGTCAGATTCCATAATTAATATTCTACTTTTGTTTTGTAAGATTCTTTGGTTGAAAATAATAATGTAAGACATGTTCCCTTTAGGGGATATTTGTAGTTTTTCAAGAATTTAGAGGTGAGAAGAATATATGATATTTGGACTATCAAGGTCCTTCCCATTTTGTTCGAAAGGAATAATCGAGCTGGTTGATCAATGTATATTTTAATTTCTATCTAGAAATACCAAATATATGGTTTTTTCTTGGAAAAAATATTAATTAAATAATATAATGTAATATTACAACATCATAATTAGTATAGGCCTTATAATTACGATGATATCAATATATATAGTGTTTAAGCACGATTCATTATGTGTTTCTCTTTGTAGGTCATAGATAGGATTTTGAAGCGAGAAAGGTAACTATATTGTTAATGTGTAGTCCTTATAACTTAATGTCCTGTGTCAATAAATAAGCTGGGGATATCGACATTGACAACATAAATCAATTTTGTGATGTTTCAATACATGAGGTAGGTACTGTTGGATACTATTTTTGGCACCTATTTTTTCTCCATAACCCTTCAAGTCATCTCTTTAGTCCCTTATGCTTCATCCATAAACCCTCATGTTTCACCCATAATACCTTGAAGTTCATCAAGCTAAGGTATAATTGTTGCTACTCTTAAATGAATCGAATTTTGTAGTTTTTAAAGCATTTAAATCTAAATTTCAATGAAATTACAGAATTTGCTAACTTCTCGTAAATGCTCCTGGATTTGGATATTTGCAGGATAGCTAGGCTTGATTTTAAAGACTCAAAATAATCCTTGATGTCCAAGGATGGATTAATTGTTTACAGATTCATGAAATAGTTTTCGCAGGTGTCGAGTCAACGATGGTCAAAGACAACCACCTTCGCTAACAGAAAGCATAAAAATAGGGTTGTTTCGATTTTGCAGATATTTTCTCCTATTTTCCTAGATTTGGAGGACAAACTCGGGGATAATGGCGAGATGTCATTATGATTTTAGCAGGATTGTAGCATTTTCAGTTTTAAAGCAAGTAGTATAAATATTTGAACTTTTCTATGTAATTTCCATCCGACAAATATGAACATCAACGCTTTGCAATAAAAATTTCAGACTTCAAATAGTCGTAGGTGTGCTTGTTTTTACATGATATAGAATTGTTTTAACTGTTAAGAGCTCTGTAACTCACCTGGGTGTGTGAGAAAAGTAGTGGAGGGAGCATTCTTTGAAGCTCACACACTCATTTCTTTCATTGTTGCGTATTGGTATGTTCTTAATGTTTCCTGTAGATTTCAATTAAAAAATTTGAACAACATTTTACAATCCAATCTCAGTCAGTGTATTGCAAGTAGGTTTTTATTTAGCAAGTTGTGTGATGCAGGTAGGTTTTCATTATTTGATAGTAGTATATGTTTTCTAATCATTGTAGATTGTTCTAGTTCTATTTTCCATTATAGAATATGTTCAGTTGTTGAAGAAATCAAATACATTGTGAACTGACTTCCTATAAAGGAACTCAATGTCTTCTGTTTTCAACAATGGAGTTGTAATACTGTAGATTTTGATGATTTTGATCATTTTAAGTTTTAAAATATTCCATGTTTTAGATGTTGATGAGTTTAAGCATGCTAATGCATTCACTTTTTGTAAGGGAGTTTGGTAGTTATGAGCTTACAACATTCAAACAGTTTTAGGTTCATTTCTAAAGCATACTGTGTTTTAAACTAGTCTAGTTCTAAGTCCATAGATTTTGGATGTGCTTCTAAGTCTTAGGATTCCAGATTGACAATTAAAATTTTAGCTCTAATTTACGAAAGTAGATTGGGCCAACATTTGGCGTCGTTGTCGGGGAAGCATATTTAGAAGTAGACTTAGGAAGTTTAGTCTCCTTTAAAAATATATATATACAAAAATACAGAGCAAAATTTATTTTATTTTCATGTCAAGACAAAGAGACGAAAAATGAATATTTGTAAAGAACCCCCCAAAAATAGAGATAACAGGAACTTCTTCATCTGAGAAGAAAGGATTTGTTAGCACCCTGTAATTTTCCTATGGTTGTTGTAGGAATTCACAGGGGTAACCATTTCAAACAAGCTTTAGACTGCCTTCTAGACAAGGAAGTCAAAGAGGGATCTCTCTTGTCATGGTAACCTTCACATACACATTTATCTTTAACGAGCATGCATAAGACTATATTTCTGCTAGTAACAAGACAGTTACAAAATAAAGGGTGGAAAGACAAAAGAAATCAAAACCATTGGGAGATGGAGTCAAAGTCTGAAACATTTAAGGACATTGCAGAAGAAAATAAACAATGATTTATCCCTTGTACTATGAGGCAAAGTAAGTGCAGCATTCAATGAAATATATTTAAAGCGATGGTAGGTAGAAATAAGGAAAGAGCCCAGTGAAACAAAGAGGCATATATCAAGGGTGAATCTCTGAGAACACCTTTAGTGGAAAATGACAAAGGGAAACAGCTAAAACAAAGCACATATCAATGGATGAATTCTGTCAAAACTATTACAGTCACATTACAAACATGATTTTTGATGCAGGAGCGCTTAGCTAAGAGCGAATTCATGCATACTAATCTAGAAATGTATTGGAAGAAATAACACATATGGAAAATGACATAAATGGAACGCACACACTTAACATGAACACCGTGATGAATCTCATATCAACAGAAAAATGTATTCATTAAAGCTCCCAAAAACTATTTGCAGAACTACAAAACTGGCGTTGAGGCCTCAAAAATGAAAATCAATCCAACCTCTATCCTCCTATGAGGAGGTTCTATTTATAATGTGAATTACCCCTGGGATACATCCTGAAACATGGTATCAAAATGCTTACAAACTATGGGATTAACCCAGAATAATTACATCCAAACTACCTTAGGTGGTGGATTCACCACTGTTTATTACCACATGGGTGGTATGATATATCATGCACACTGGATCAGGATGACACGACGGCATCTGGATGCAGGCTTGCTTGCTTTGGAAAAATCAAACATTGATCCGAAAACAAGATCTTTGCTACTCTATGACGTTAACATGAATTGCATAAAGAGCATGAATGAAGCTCACAAATCCATAAGAATAGAACCAAACAGCATAGACAATATGCACATAACGACAACAAGTTGATAACGGAGTTCGTCCAGGATGGACTACGTCTCTGGGCCTGCTTCTCAATAGGAGGGTCGATCTATAATCTCAGCATAAGGCAAAATACATGGCAATGATACAATGATACCTTGGCGACAATGGTCAGGAAGAGAACTGCTGCCCAAAACACAACCAGACTGCTTCCAGCAACTCCGAAGCCTGAAGACGGTGTAAAATGAGTATAAACACTTGTACCTTCCTCCTGCAGAGCTACGCAATCTCCCTTCTCTCCTTTAGCTACAAAGTATCCACTCCAAAGCATGCCTAGCAAATGGAGAATAAGAGGGTTTATATAGCTTGAGAAGACCCCCCTTCACATGTTTTTCATGAATTCTTAGTTACAACAAATTTGCCTAATTGGGCATATGGTTGAAAACCTCCAACTTGGTTAGGCTCTTATTAAACTATGTAGTTGTGTTCCCCTTTTAATATTCCAACCATATAGTTGGTTATAGTTTAAAACTATACCAAGTATAGGTTAAAACTCATTACATATGTTATAATGTTTTAGAAACCACTTTAAATCCATAACCAAAGTTTTAAATAACACATGTGTTTAAATAGTGGGCGTGTCCCACGTGGTGGCTATGTTCAATGGGAGGAAGGGAGTGGTGATTGTAACCAGCCTCCATTCGAATCATGTGTTAAAGAGTGGGCACATTGAATGGGCTGGTGCATACCATGTGACCCCCGCGCTGGCACCTCCGTTTTGAGCTCCCGGTTGTGTGGTCGTGTGGTAGGACCAGGGGTCGGGGCTAGCCCCGGCCCCTTTTTGTGCCCATATAAAAATTCCACATAATTTAAATACGAGAACCTAACCACACATACCAAGAACCACACGTAGCCCGAGTGGTGAAGGCACTTAGCATCCTTGGCAGAGGTCATGGGGTCAAACACCACGAAGGCCATAATTTTGTATTAGGTTTATTGGCCAATCCCGTGCTGCCATGTGGCGGCCTGGTATTGGTCCACCTCATGCCTAGTCGGCATCCAGTCAACTGTCAAGTCACTTCCCATACTGCCATGTGTTCAATCTCCATTGGTCTGTATGTACACGCCATGTCACCTCATTTGTACTGTACGGATGCCACATGTCATCCTCTGAGTGCTGCCACGTGTCATATTTTGCTTGGTCCATACACCTACCATGTCATCTTGTCCATATCGTACGATGCCATGTGTCACCCTGTCAGTGGTGCCATGTCATCATGTTTGTACAGTATGGATTCCACGTGTCACCCTGTCAATGGTGCCACGTGGCACCTCTTTTTGCCAATTTTTGCCTGTTGACCTCATAGAACAGAACGTGATAACTTTCTCATACGGAGTCTGTTTGAGGTGAAACGAATGCCGTTGGAATCATCTCGATGAGCCCTTTGATCTAGCACTAGTTTTGTTGAGATTGGAGGACTTTGAAAATGTTGCCTTCTTGGATCCTCCTGGATCAAACATGCTTCAGTACTAATGGATTTATTCCATCTTTGCATTTTCTGACGTACGGGCTTGAACTAGCCTCATGACCCTTTCTACTTATGCCCCTTAGCTTTCCTCCATGTTCCAGGATCATGCTCTACCCATGCTTGTAGCTGGCAGGAATGTCTATACTTCTTCTGAATTGGGCTCTCTGTATGGAAGCTTCTGCATGCCCTGTGAGCACTTCCAAGTTTGCAAACCTTGGGATGACCACCCTAATATCGACATCACTAGACGTTTGATGTGCTAGTAATTCCTGTAGTCTCTAGGTCGCCTGTACTGCCCAGTCACCGGGACTATCCTCTTCTTCCAGGGCACACCAGCGCACTATGTCTTTGGATTCGTCATCACCTTCGATGTAGTTGGCATTATGAATCAGTGACAATGATGAAAAAAATCTTTTTTTATTTCTTCCCCTGTATGAGCATCTGATCAGACTGACCATCCCTAGCAATGGATACTATATACCATGACGATGACGTCCAAGGACCTGTCTGGAGGCTTCGGCGGGATGCCCATTTGGTTGGAGACCCCAGGTGCTGCTTCTGTGGGGGTGTAGCAGTTTATTAGGAATCTTTGTCCTTACCAGACTTAGAAATTCATTCTAATGTGGTGCACATCCTTCTGTTGACCTTACTGGTGTTGAAAAACCCCTCTAATGGAATGAACATCTCTGCCATGATGGATGGAGCTGCTGCAACACAACGGTCTGGAAATAACTGAAACCCTCCACCACACCCAATGGTTGGAAGGATGTAATGAATCATTGGCACCTCAAGTGGACCGATCATTGCAAACCTAGTAGCAGGGCCCCCAGGTTTCCCATCAAAACAACGATCTCTCATTCTTGTTCTCCACTAGTATTTGCTCAATTCCTCTCTCTGGTAAAGACTTGATGGTTGCATTATAACGAGCTGGGTGAAATATCTTGGTGAGGGTATTTCAATACCTCTCACGTTCCATATCCGAGTGATATGATGACACACAAAAGGTCATGTGGGCTCTTGATCTAGTTTTCTTATGTGGAGGTGCCAACTGCATCACTCCTTGGCAGTAATGTCATGGAATCAATGGCGGAAGTCACCTTCGGCCTCACTTATAATCAGCTTTAGGCTAGTTTACGGTGGGAGGACTTGATTTTGGTCACTTCCTTAACTCCCCTTATGATGATACCGATACATTTCAATTCCTTGCTCCCTTATCGTACGACGCGTACAACCACCCCTACCTTCTTTCCCTTCTTAGTTATGTCGCTCATCCTCCTTACGCATGATAGGAAGTAACTCTCAGGATTCTCGGACATGACATACGTCGACGATATCATCTGTCCTGACCTTCACTTCGTGGCCTCTTCCCTTACTTGCTTCTTTTCTGACTAGGTGGTCCCTACCACACTTTGTGATCCATCCGCTGATTAACCCATGTGCATCTCCTTATGGCGACACAGATCGAAGTTGTTGGTTAACCATCTCGCTAAATCCCCTCCGTCGGAGGTGAGGGGTCCTACTCAGTTTTGCATTGCCTCCTTCCAGTATCCATCGTGCATATTCTCACTGCGACTTCAATCAGGGCCGTCGATTGGCTCCTTGTCTGATCACCACCATCCAAACTTGTGGGGCCTTCCTGCATTTCACAGTCTTCTCCTGCCTTATCCATCATGAAAGTTGGGATAATGCGAAGGTTCTGCACCTTTGATCTTTCTTCTATGGGAGATATTATCTGTTTGATATAGGTGGGCCCTCTGAGAGGTTGAGGCCTCAACGCAATTTTATGTTCCTTGCATCTCTCATAGTGACGACATGCACCTACCATGGATCTGGTCAGCAAATGATCATGGTTGTTGGGAAGGCATGTGAGCAATGGATTTCACACACCTTTGTAGCCTAGTTCTCGGTGCATCTTCTCCGTTGTGAAATCCTCAACCTCTGCTTCTCTGCGCTGTCTGCTCCTTGTGGTGACTGGTTCCGTCTATATTTGCTTAAGTGCCAAGGGGTTGCTAGATTGTTTGCTTGGGCTTAGGATAGGATCCTTTGTCTACCCCAGATTTTTCAAGCTCAGAAATGTTTCAAATACACCCCTTCTTGACAACCCATTATCACCGACGCCTATTCAAAATTTAGTACGAGTGCCAACAACGACTCCAACTTAGGGATGCTATCCTCCCTATGAGGTAGCAAAGAACCTGCGTGGATCATGTTCATGATCCATTGGATCGGCTCATGGTTCCTTCCTGAAAACCTACTAGATCATTCCAAAAACAAAATCCAAATAGATGACAATAAAAATGAAAAATTGCAGAAATAAAATGCTCGCCAGGCTAAGCTTATTCGATCCTACCTACCCTACTTTACACTAGTATTACCACCCAGTCAGGTGACTTCCGACTTCTAGTCAATCCAATCAAGCAGGTGACTACATTTGCAGGCCCTTATTTCCTGCTTGATGGAGGGAATTAATGTGAAATGGCATGATAGGAGGTTATTTTTGAAGCTCTGATTTTAATCGTGCATAAACGTCCTATCATTCCCATCATGCAGATTCCTCACAGGTGTGGTCATTGGGTCATGACAGCCCTTCGAAATATCACTACACACCAATCATGACCAAGCTACTCCACATAATTAGCCACAGGATCATAAATCCCATGTGTTAGAATAATCAACCCATAGTTACCTACATTAAACATTAATTTAATTATTTTTGTCTTATTACCTAGTTTCCTAGATTCCATTCTATGCTAGTTTCCTTCTACATGTCCTAGAAGTCAACACATGCTAAAACTGAGTCATGGATCGCTTGGGAAACATCCTAGAAACCCAATTTAGCATGTCTAATTTATTCCAAATTCTCTAAAGCACATATCTTCTTTTTTCTGAAAAGATGCCTTGTTTTATTTTTTATTTAAGGCAAAAGGAAAAGCTAGACTAGGTGTAGTTGACTTGTTTTTTGCCCACATCATCCTCCCTCCTTTTCTCCAAATAAAATCATGTATGATTTGTCTTTCCATCCCTCTTTATCTTTCCCACTTGACTTAGCAAATTTGTGAGCATCTACCTAGATTTGGAAACTACTTTATGCACCTATGGGAGATTTGACTAGATTTGGTAAGCCTGCTTTTTTACTATTTCGAATGGAATATTTATGCATTCTATTCTCTCATGTAATTATATATTACAGCAGCTGATTACTTCAGAATGTTGGCTAATGTACACTTACTCAATACATATTAGTGTTATGCTCCAATTTCAATCTCCTTTGGTGTTAATTTTGCATGTTTGATTAGCAATTTTGTGTGTAATTGTTCTGTCTCTTGGGTTCAATTTCCACATGGTATCAAAGCCTTCGTAGGTTGATTTCTCTCCTTCCAAATTGTTATTGTAGGTTCGACATCATTGACTGGGAGCGCATTCTACTGATTGGAGGGAATAGTTTCTGAGCTATGGACCAATCTCAGAAGATCATCTTGACTCCATTCAATTTCTTTGAGTGGAAAGCTAAGATGGAGATATTGTTGAGAGCGAAAGGTCTCTACAGGGTGACTATGGAAACTGAGGCAGAGCCCAATGCAGTTGTAGAGAAAATTAAATGGCACAACAGAAGGGATGAGACCTATGGTATTTTGTGTCTGAGCATTTCAAGAGACCTCCTCTTCCATATTAATGGATTGACATCACCTAATGAAGGGTGAGAGAAGCTAGAAGATATTTTTAGAAGAACATATGAGATGAGAGGACATCAAATCAAGAATGAGCTGATCTCCTTGAGTCCCAGTAGCTTCGAATCATTGCAACTCTACTTTTCCAAGTTTAAGGCCCTTGTTTTGCAGTTGAAATAGTGTGGGATAGGAAAGAAGGAAGAGAAACTAGTCTTGGCCATACTCTCTAATCTTGGTCCTAACTATTCAGTGTTTGTTTCAACCTTCCATGCCACCAAGTTGACAGCTCGAGCCTCGAAGATGCCTAAGCTTGCAAAGTTCATGGAATCCCTCACACAGGAGCAAGATAAGTTGGTGATGATGGGCACCATCAAACCTTCCAAAGACCAAGCTTTGGTTGCTAGAGATTCAAGGGTGCATTCAAAAAGAAAGAAAAAAGATAAAAATCCACCTGAGCAAAAGAGAGACAAGTCTAAGTCTCAAGAGGAGCCCCAAGGTTCCAAGAAGAACTCCCAAAAGAAGAAGAACAAAGGAGAAATGAGCAAGTGCACATACTATAGTAAGGGCTATCATCTAAGATCTCTTGTATGAAGAAGAAAATTGACATGTTGACCCAACTCCTGGAGAAGAATAACATCTCCCTTCATGATTTCTCAAAGAAGAAAGAAGGAGGATCAAATTCAGAAGATAGAGAGAGAGTACATGCCTTGCTTGCTGGCACATCAAGCTCACCTAGCTTCATCATAGACTCTGGAGCTTCTAGACATATGGTTTTGACAAAAGAGACATTCTCCTCTATTGACATGTTGAAATGTCCACCAATAGTTTTGGGAGATGACTCCCTCACTGACAATTGTAGGAAGGGTAGGATTGATCTTGACCATGGTAGTTTCAATAATGTGTTGTATGTTCCAGGTCTTGCCTCCAATCTCTTGTCAGTTTATCAGATGACTCATACTGGGTCTCCAAAGAAGGTCATATTCTCCCTTGATAATGTTGAAATCACTGAGAATTTGAATGGTAAAGTCATAGAAAAAGGTGTTGTTGATCACACTTCGAAGGTATACGAGTTTGCCCATTTTCTACCCTACTCAAACCCCTCTGATCTTCTGATTCATGCTAATGAAGAGAGAAAGCTTTGGCATGAAATATTTGGCCATATTAACTATAAGTATCTTTCTGATTTGAGTGAAAAAGATATGATCATGGGGTTACCAAAGATCAAGTTTTCTAAGGGATTATGTCAAGGTTGTATCCTAGGAAAACACCCAGAGCACAAGTATGAGAAATATAGTCATGAGAGAACCTCTGCACCTCTTGAGATGATCCACAGTGACATTGCTGGTCCATTCCCTCATATGTCCATGATTCAAGCCAAATATGCACTGACCTTCATAGATGATTTTTCCAGGTATTGTTTGGTTCACTTCCTAAAGCACAAGTCTAAAGTTTTTGACCTCTTCAAAGTATTTAGAGCCTTGGTTGAAAACCATTCTGGGAGGAAAATCAAGATCCTCAGATCTAAAAATGGTGGTGAGTATGTCAATTTTGAGTTCATTCATTATTGTAAAGATGCAGGTATTCAGATGCAGCATTCAATCCCTTACACACCATAGCAAAATGGTGTTACTGAGAGAAAGAACAAATCACTGAAGGAGATGGCAACCTGCATGATGGAGGCTAAGAATTTTCCACCAAAGTTTTGGCCAAGGCTATAAACTGTGCATCCTACATCCAGAATAGGGTGCCTCATAAGCAACTTTATGGTATGGCTACTTTCAAATCTTGGAGTGGGCATAAGCCAGATGTGACCCATTTCAGGATTTTTGGCTCAAAGGCTTGGGCTAGAATTCCAACTAAAAAGAGGAAGGCTTTGCAACCCCAAATACAAGAGTGCCTATTTTTTGGGTATTCTGAAGATTCAAAAGGGTACAATCTGATCAACTTGAGCACTATCAAATATTTCATTTAAAGAAGTGTCCAGATCCAAGAATATCCTTTAGCAGTAGTTGAAGTTGGAGAGTCTTCTTCACCACCAGATCCATTGATTGTAAGTGGAGAGACTAATGAGTTTGTTGATTCTGATATGTCTGATAATGGTGATATGATTGCAGATGCTAACAGTTCTACAAGACCAAAATTGGAAACAAAGACCATTCATGCAGCTGGGGAACTAGCTAGAAATCCTAATGACACTAGGAGAACTAGATCTCAATTTGAGAGTGCCCTTTGTGTGAAAGATCCTCTATTTGCTGAGAAGTGCTATCTGATGGTTGAATCAGATCCGCATACATATGAATATGCAGCACATGATCCAATATGGAAAACAACCATGAAAGAAGAATTCAGCTCACTCTAGAAGAACAACACTTGGGAATTGGTTGATCTTCCCCCAGGGAGGAAGCTAGTTCAATGTAAGTGGGTTTTCAAGACTAAGTTTATTGTTGATGGTTCACCTTTGAAATATAAGGCAATATTGGTATCCAAGGGCTACTGACAAGTACATGGTATTGACTACAATGAAACCTTTGCACCAGTGGCAAAGATGGACTCCATAAGGCTAGCTCTAGCCATTGCAGCTTTGAAGCAGTGGGAAGTGCATCACATGGATGTGAAGTGTGCTTTACTAAATAGAGATCTCACTGAAGTGATTTACATGTAGAAACCTCAAGGTTTTTTTTTAATCCATATTTAGTGTGCAGGTGAAAGAAATCATTGTATGGGCTCAAGAAATCCCCCAGGGCTTGGTATGCCAAGATTGATGGATTTTTGCTATCACTGAATTTTTTTCGATGCAAGTATGATCCTAATGTCTAGTTGAAGCTGATTCATGGTTATTTGATGATTATTGTCTTTTATGTGGATGACCTACTGATTATAGGAAGTTCAAAGAAAGAGATTGCCTCCTTGAAGGATGCAATGAACCATGCATTTTCTATGACATATTTGGGATTGTTGAGCCAATTCTTGGGTCTCGAAATTGCTCGATCCCAACATGGAATCAAATTACATCAATCCAAGTCTGCTTTGTATTTTCTGAACAATTTCAACATGAAATATTGCAAGCCAAGCAAGACTCCCTTCCTTTTAGGAGTTAAGCTTGAAGAAGCAGGTTCTTCTCCTATGGTAAATAATACACTGTATAGGAAGTTGATTGGGTGTTTGATTTATCTTACACACACTCGAACTGATCTATATTATGCATCTAGTGTGATTTAGAGATACATGGATAAGCCTCATGAGCTCCACTGGAGAGCAGCCAAAAGGATCCTAAAATTTGTTCAAGGAACAAGAACTCATGGGATCTTCTAAAAAGCAAAATCTGATCTTGATTTGATTGGATTTATTGACAATGATTGGGTAGTTGACAACACAGATCAAAAGTATACATCAGGATATGTGTTCATGCTTGTAGAAGGACCAATCAGCTGGTAAAGCAAGAAGCAGAGTGCCATAGCACTCTCATCTACAGAAGCAGAGTATAGAGGAGTTGTAAATGCAACAAATCAATGTTTGTGGTTGCAAGGGATACTTGGAGAATGTGGCTTCGAATCAGAGTTTTAAACTATTATCTACTATGATAATCAAAGCACCATTTGAGTATGCAATGATCTAGTTCAGAGACAGTGAACCAATCACATTGAGACTCATATGCACTACATCAGATAGCTTGTGCATGATGGTACCATTGATCTACTCTTCTGTGCATCTTCAGAACAAGTAGAAGACATCTTCACCAAAGTTTTTTGTGAGAAGACCTTCAGCAATATTAAATCACTACTAGGGATTTCTGATCATGATGTGAAGCATGATTGATGATAAGATTTCCAAATTTTGTTTTTCCTGTCCATGTTTAAGGGAGGATTTTCCCACTGGGTTTTTGCCTCTTTCCTTGGTTGTATGGAAAAGAAGTATGTAAAGGGTGACTAATCCTTGTTTCTAGGCCCTATAGTTTTCTGATATTTACTCATAAATTTAGGCTTAAGGAGGGAGTCTTATAATAATCAACCTATAGTTACCTACATTAGACATTAATTTAATTATTTTTGTCTTATTACCTAGTTTCCTAGATTCCATTCTATGCTAGTTGCCTTCTACATGTCCTAGAAGTCAACACATGCTAAAAATGAGTCATGGAGTGCTTGGAAAACATCTTGGAAACTGAATTTAGCATGTCTACTTTATTCCAGATTCTCTAAAGCACATATCTGCTTTTTCTGAAAAGCTGCCTTATTTTATTTCTGATTTAAGGCAAAAGGAAAAGCTAAAATAGGAGTAGTTGAGTTGTTTTTTTCCCACGTCATCCTCCTTCCTTTTCTCCAAATAAAAGGATGTATGAGTTTTCTTTCCATCCCTCTTTATCTTTCCCACTTGACTTAGCAAATTTGTGAGCATCTATCTAGATTTGGAAACTGCTTTATGCACCTATGGGGGATTTGACTAGATTTGGTAAGCCTGCTTTTTTACTATTTCAAATGACATCTTTATGCATTTGATTCTCTCATGTATTTATATATTACAGCAGCCTATTACTTTAGAAGGTTGGCGATTATACACTTACTCAATACAGATTAGTGTTATGCTCCAATTTTAGTCTCCTTTGGTGTTAATTTTGCAATTTTGTGAGTGTAATTGTTCTATCTCTTGGGTTAAATTTCCACACCGTGATTGTCCTGAACCTCTCCCAACATTTTCCAGCTCCATGATGGTTGCTTCAATTGTATATTCCCAGTAAACTACTCGGTTGTTCTTTAAAACACTCATGCAAGGGGAACCTGCAACCATCTGTACCTGCAACCTCAGTTGCCTCATCCCAAATGACGGAAACCAAACCCTGCTCTTCCTCCTACATTTCATAGGAGATGTTTTCAATATAATCCATATAATTGCACCCTTCTTGACATAGGTATTCCAAATTGGAAGAGTGGGAAAAAACATCCCATTTCAGACCCTCATCTTCTGAGTAGCTATCATCTATGACGTCATAGAGTGGGGGCCTTAAATCCTCCTCAAAATCCCCACATACAAGGCTTGAAAAAGGAATGCTATTCTCTTCAACAAATAGATTGTAATACTCCTCCTGTATGGGCTCGAGCCACTCATCTGTGTGCTCACAAAAATGAAAAATAGGATGCACAACAGGTTTCATTTGTTTATTCTCCCCATCAGCCATTCTAAACAATGCCATGACCTCATTCCTAGCCTCCATTTCCTGCACTTGATTATAAATTTTTATCCTATGTTTCAGATATTCAAATGAGGCAAATCATAAGGGCAGACAGTTACCTTCATCTTGTCGACAGTATTTTTTATGAAACGCAGGGTCGGGGTGCTGAGGAGACTCTCGTGGTTTTTCCTACTCCTCTTCCGCTAGTAGAGAACACCCTCTATGTTCTTATAGGTCTTCAAGGATAGTTTGAGTTTGCTCAACACACAGGGGTCCTCTAAATTCTTAATTACTTATGGGGCTGGGGTTGAAGTTCATCATGAATTCCTCCCTCCATCCTTCCAAGATCTCCATTATCGCCTCCATTCTGTCCTCTAGTGCGTTAGAAAGAGGAAGTTGGGGATAAATTCGTTCTATCTTCTCTCTCCTTCTTTTCTTCCTTTCTCCCTAGCAGCATTCAGGTTCACCTCCACCTCAATTTCCTCTTTCATCATGTCTGCTAGAGAATTTGACCTTCTCTCACTAAGCCACAAAGCAAATTCTCTTTCAAAGGACTCAGCGTACTGTAGTTGGGCGGCACCAAGAGGTGGTTTGAACTCAGAAGGGATAGTGTCATATATTTTCATAAAACTTCTAGAGAATTCTTGGATAGATTCACTCTCATCCCTCATGAGGGCATAGAACTGAGATAAGCACCTCTTGGGGTACTTCCTCTCTGCCCACCTTTCTTTGAAGGCGTCCTCCAAAGCATGATTACCCACGATGGAGATATCTGGAAGGCTGGTGAACCATCTCCTTGCCTCTCCAGCAAAGGATTTGGGAAAATAGTCTGACCTTAATATCTTCATGGTCCACTTCTTCGAGATCAATCCAGTCTACAAACCATCCCACATGCTTCTCGATGGAATATTCCTTCTTCCCAGTAAATTGCTTAAGTCTTTGGCCATACCCTTGGGGAAGGTCATAAAGGATTGCAAGGAGAAGTATGGGGGCGAATCATTTGGCCCTTGCTGGGGTTATGGTAGATCCTTCGAGACGGATTATAGCACTAAGTGATGAAGGCCCTTTAAAATATGAAATGGGGAAAGGAAAGGTTGTAGTAGTCGGTGGTCCTTTGATCGAGGCATTTGAGGAGTCCCATTTGGAGGAGGGTAGAGGACGTTCTAAATCAGACGAGGGTTAGCGGTCCCTTTCTGGGGTTTCAAGAAATTGTACAAAGTCACTAATAACATCACGATCCTAAGGGGTCTCGGATGAAGGGGTTTGGCCTCAGTCAAGTGTACAGGGCGGAGGCGATTTTTTCGGTATTCAGATGGGGATATACAAGGGTGGATCTAAGGTCTTTCCCTGAGCATGATAGATATTGGAAAACTGTTTTAACCAGCCCAGGGACATAGGAAAAAATGTACCAGGAAGGACAAGACATCTTGGAGAAAGGAAACAGAGTACCTCATATTTCACCATGCCCTTCTAGGATCTGCTATATTGGGCTCATTTTCCCCAGTGGAGTCACCATGGAACCTTTAAAAAAATTTGCAGCTTCTAGTTGTTCAGGGTTCCCAGTGGATTCTCTTTCAAAGGCCTTGAGTGGAGTCGCTAGAGCATATACAACCAAAAAATGTGTCTAGGACCGACTGCTCAACCAAGTCATAGAATTGAGCAATGTCATTTTTCCCAGGGATGATTTGCTCATTCGTTCCCCGACAATGGCACAAGGATGTTAGCACCATGTAATTTTCCTATGGTTGTTATAGGGATTCATAGGGGTAACCATTTAAAATCAGCTTTAGACTGCCTTCTAGCCAAGGCAATCATAGAGGGCTCTCTCTTGTCATGGTAACCTTCACATACACATTTATATTTAACGAGCACGCAGAAGACTAGATTTATGATAATAACAAGACAGTTACAAAATAAAGGGTGGAAAGACAAACAAAATCAAAACCATTGGGTGATGGGTTCAAATTCTGAAACATTTAAGGAAATTACAGCAGAAAATAAACAGTGATTTATCCCCTGTACTATAAGGAAAAGTAAGTGTACCATTCAACGAAATATCTTTAAAGCGATGGTAGGAAGAAAAAAGGAAAGAGCCCGGTGAAACACAGAGGTGTCTATCAAGGGAGAATATTTCAGAACACCTTTAGTGGAAAGTGACAAAGGGAAATAATTGAAACATAGCAGCTATCAATGGATGAATTCTGTCAAAGCTATTACAATCACATTACAAACACGATTTATGATGCATGAGCGTTTAGCTGAGAGCGAATTCCTGCATACTAATCTAGAAATGTATTGGAAGAAATAACACATATGGAAAATGAATTAAACAAAAAGAACACACTGAACACGAACACCGTGATGAACCTCATATCAGCAGAAAAAATGTATTCATTAAAGCTCCCAAAAACTATTTGCAGAACTACAAAACCGGCCTTGAGGCCTCAAAAATGAAAACCAGTCCAACCTCTATCTTCCTCTGAGGAGGTTGTATTTATAATTTGAATTACCCACGGGATACGTCCCAAAAAAGGGTATCAAAACAGTTACAAAATATGGGATTAACCCATAATAATTACATCCAAACTACCTTAGGTGGTGGATTCGCCACTGTTTATTACCAAATGGGTGGTACAATATATCACGTGCGATGGATCAAGATGACGCAGCGGCATATGGATGCAGGCTTGCATGGTTTGAAAAAAGTAAACATGCTTCAGTACTAATGGATTTATTCCATCTTCACTCTTTTTCAAGTATGGGATTGAACTAGCCTCACGACCCTTTCTGCTTATGCCCCTTAGCATTCCTCCATGTTCTAGGATCATGCTCTGCCCATGCTTGTAGCTGGCAGGAATGTCTGTACTTCTTCTGAGTTGGGCTCTCTACCTAGAATCTTATGCATGCCCTATGATCACTGTTAATTTCGCAAACCTCAGGATGACCCCCCTATTATCGAAATCCTTGGACCTTTGATGTGCTAGTCATTCCTGTAAGCTCCTGGTCGCCTGCACTGCCCAGTCACCGGGACTACTCTCTTTTTCCAAGGCGCGCCCACGCAATATGTCTTTGGATTCATCATCACCTTCAATGTAGTTGGCATTATGAATCAATGATTATGATGACAAAACTCTCCTTTTCTTTCTTCCCCTATATGAGCATTTTTTCATACTGCCTGTCCCTAGCAATGGATACTATATACTGTGACAGTGATGTCCAAGGACCTGTCTGGAGGCTTCGGCAGGATACCCATGTGGATGGAGACCCCAGGCGCTGCTTTTGTGGGGGTGTAGCATTTTATTAGGACAACCTTGTCCTTACCAGCCTCAGAAATTCATTCTAATGTGGTGCACATCCTTTCGTCGACCTTATTGGTGTCGAAAAACCCCTCTAATGGAATTAACATCTCTGCCTCGATGGTTGGAGCTGCTGCAATGCAATGGTATGGAAATAACTGAAACTCTCCACCACACCCAATGGTTGGTGGGACATAATGAATCATTGGCACCTCAAGTGAACCGATCATTTCAAGCCCAGTAGCAGGGCCCTCAGGTTTCCCGTCAGAACGATGATCTGTCATTCTTGTTCTCCACCAGTATTTGCTTAATTCCTCTCTCTGGTAAAGACCAAATGGTGGCGTTATAATGAGCTGGGTGAAGGATAATGGTGAGCATTTATTAATCGCTCTCACGCACCATCGCCGAGTGATATGACGGTCATGTGGGATCTTGATCCGGTTTTCTTATGTGGAGGTGCTAACTACGTCACTCCTTGGTCATGATGTCATGGAATCAATGGTGGAAGTGACCTTCAGCCTCACTTATAATCGGCCTCAGGATAGTTTGCGGTGGGCGGACTCGATTTTGATCACTTCCTTGACTCCCCTTATGATGATACCGGTACACCTGGGTTTCAGTGCCTCTCTCCCCTATCGTACAGCGCGTACATCCACCCCTACCTTCTGCCCCTTCATTGTTATAGCTCTCATCCTCCTTTTGCATGACAGACAGCAACTCTCAGGATTCTCAAACGCGACATACATCGTCAATATTGTCTGTCCAAACCTTCACCTTGTGGCCTCTTCCCTTACTTGCTTCTTTTCTGACTAGGTGGTCCCTACCACACTTCATGATCTGTCCACTGATTAACCCCCACGCATGTCCCTATCACAACATAGATCAAATTCATTGGTTAATCATCTCATTGAATCCTCATTGTCGGAGGTGAGGGGTCCTACTCCGTTTCGCATTGCCTCCTTCCACTATCCATCATGCATTTTATCGTTGCAACTTCAATCAGGGTCTTTGATTGGATCCTTTTTTTATCGCCACCATCCAAACTTGTGGGGCCTTCCTCCATTTCGTGGTCATCTTCTGCCTTATCCATCATGCAAGTTAGGATAGTGCGATGGTTCTGTGCCTTTGATCTTTCTGTTATGGGATATCTTGGCCGTTTAATCTAGGTGGGCCCTCCGGAAGGTCAACACCTCGACGCAATCTTATGTTCCGCGCATATCCCATCGTGAGGGCGCACACCTGCCTTAGATCTGGTTGGCAATTGATCATGGCCGTTGGGAAGGCATGTGAGCCACAAATTTTGTGCACCTTCGTAGCCTAGTTCTCAGTGCATCTCCTCCATTGCAAAATCCTCAACCTCTGTTGCTCTGCACTGCCTACTCCTTGTGGTGACTAGATTATTTGCTTTGTCTTAGGATAGGATCCTTTGTCTACCCTAAAGTCATCAATCTCATAAATTTTTTGACTATACCCCTTCCTAATAGCCCATTATCACTGATGCCTATTCAAAATTTAGCACGAGTGCTAACAATATTTATTGCAACAACTGTTGATACTTTCCAAATGGATAAGGAAGAAACCTCTAAAATGATGAGAGGGGGACTAACCCCATTACAACATAGAGAGTATGAAAGAAGGATGGAGATTGAAAATAAACAAAGAGAAATGGTTGAGGGAGAAGTATCAAGAGGACCAACTCCAGAACAACGAAGAGAGTATGAAAGAATGTTGGAAATTGAAAACAAAAGACGAGAAGATAGAAGAAATGAAAAGGGAGAAATATAAGAAATGAAAGAGTAGAAGGTAGAGGCAATCAAGAAGAATAGGAAACTATCTTTAGATTTCCAATCTTAGATACTAGTATCATCCTGGGAGAAGAGGTAAAAATGAAAAACATCCCACCATCTATTTTACCTAACTTTTATGGTATGACTTCTGAAGATCTGGATTCATTTTTATTTGAATTTGATATTTTATGTCGTACCTATGGATATATTGATGATACACATAAACTTCGCCTCTTTCCTGCTACTCTTAAAACTAATGCATTGAAATGGTTCATGGGATTAGGAAAACATACTATAACTAGTTGGGAAGACATGAGAAAGATTTTTCTTAAAAAATATCAAGCATACTGTAGGTCTAAAGATTCAAAAGATGATATTTTTAAGATGTCTCGGCAAGAAGATGAAAGTTTAGAAGAATATCTAGAAAGGTTTCTATATAACCTACAAAAATCCAAATATAATTCTTTGACTTATGACATCATCCTAACAATTTTTTTGAAAGGTATCCAAGATGAATATCTTGATGTTCTTAATGTAATGGGGAAGAGAGATGTTTCCTACTTACCATTTGATGAAATTACAGAGTTATGTTGAAGGTATTCATGAGGAAGATCCAGAAAGGGGAAACTGGATATTATTTCAAACATAACTAAATCAGCAACATGGAGTATATCAAGAGCTGAGTTTGGAAGCTTGTTAGAGGATTTCAAAGTTGATATTCTGAGTACTTTAGGGACACAAGTAGAAGTATTAAAAACTAAGAAAATACAAGAACAACAAGATCAATCTCTATCAATTTTCTGCCCTAAATGTAGGAAGAAACATCCATTGAAAGAATGTCCCCTAAATAATGTTCATATTTGTGGATTATGTGCAGAAAATAATAACACTGATGAATGTTATAGGTTGAAACAATTACAAGCAGCTCGGGTGGAAGAAATCCAAAGCATGGAGTCTCTTTACCTTCTGGCACAGAAAATACCATGGCAACCACATTTTCCAAGTATGTCTCAAGATCCTATGCAACAATTTTTTCCAAGTTATCAATATCCTATTCAAACTTCATGGAATGCACCTATGCCTTGGAAAACTTGGTCTCCTCATCCAAACCAAAACCAGCCTGCTCAAAATTGGCGAGGACATGCTCATGGAAACCAAACATATCAACATGCCTATCCACAACCTTACCAGCAGTCTTTTTCTTACCCACAATACCAGCAGAGTCAACCTTTATTTCCTTCACAGCCAAATATTTCTTCTCAACTAACCCAACCTCAACAACTTCAGCTACCATCTAACCAACCTCCACCTCGACCAACACAGCTACCATCCTAGCCAATACCAAATCCTAATAATATAATGGATAAACCCATGTATAATATTGATGAAGGAACAACATTTTCATACTCAATCCTTCCTATTCAAAATATCCACTTGAGGTATGGAATTTTTTTTGAAAAATCCTCCCCTGTTATCATAGAAGAACAAACAGAAAAAGAGAAAATTCCAAAAAAATCTAATACAGGAAATTTGCAGCTAGACAAACAAGCTCAAAAGGATAAAATGTTAATACTTCAAACACCTCCTTTTCGAGAAAGGTTAGTTAAGGAAAAAATTTCAATTTCTCTTCCTGAATTTGATGTCTTAGATGAATTAACAAATGTCTGTGTAAAAATTCCGTTATTGAAAGCTATTAAAGATATCACAATCTATACAAAGGAAATTAAGGAGTTATGTCTAAGAAACACTGACAGAAGGAAGAAAGACCCGCCAACAATTCAAGTAATTGGAAATTTAGCAAGCTTAATGTCAAATATTGTTTTTGTTGAAAAATGTGTTGATCTAGGAATTCCAATGGTAACAATAACTATCAACAACTTTTCAATTTCAAAAGCATTAACTAACTTAGGTGCAACTATTAATGTAATGACACTGGAAACAATGAAATATCTGGATTTGAAGAATTTTAGACCAACCACTACAATCCTAGAGCTAGCTGATAGATTTAAAATAACACCAGAAGGGATACTTGAAGATATCATAGTTTTTCTGGATTCTTGGGAGTATCCAATAGATTTCTTGGTTCTTCAACCAAAATCTAATTTAATGGGACATCCACTGATTCTTGGAAGACCCTGGTTAGCTACAATTGATACTTGTATTGGTTGTAGAGCATGAAATATGATCATTTCACATGGAACACAAAAGAAAGAGATTACACTTTATCCTTCTGCTCAAAGACCTTCTATGACATATCAATTATCCTGGATTAATGAAACAAAAGAGCAACATGAAGAAGTAATTCAACCTATCTTAAGTATTAATCAATATTTTGATTTTCGAGAAGAAAATAATGAAGATCTACTAGATTACTTTATTTCTGAACACTTAAGGAACATGCAATATATTGTTGCATATAAGGCTTTAGGCCAAAACTTTCAGGAAAGTTGCACAATTGATTCTTTGGAATCATCATTTGATGATATTTTTTTCTGTTCATTCAATAACAAACGCTCAAAGCAAAACCATTGAAATCAGTCCTGGAAAATACTTGAATATTGATGCACATCTCACTTTATCACAAGAAGAATTGTTGATTGCATTATTAAATAAATATCACAAAGCATTTGCTTAGGAGTATATTGACATGCTAGGAATTCATCAGGAAACATGTACTTACTGTATTTACACAGATGATGACATAAGAACTCTAAGGCAACCTCAACGAAGAATGAACCCCATACTGAAAGAAATAGTCAAAGATGAATTGCAAAAGTTATTAAAGGTAGGATTTATCTACCCTATTTCTGGCAATCAGTGGGTTTCTCCATTAGTTGTTGTTCCTAAGAAAAATAGAAAGTGGAGAATTTGTGTGGATTACAAGGAGTTAAATAAAGAAACACTTAAAGATTATTTTCCATTACCATTCATTGATCAAGTATTGGATGCACTAGCTGGAAAAATATATTTTTTCTTCTTAGATGGATTCAGTGGATACAATCAAATCCGAATTGCATTAGAAGACCGGGACAAAACTACTTTTACATGCCCCTGGGGTGCATATGCCTATAAAGTTTTACCTTTTGGTTTATGTAATACTCCGACTACTTTTCATAGAGCAGTCCTGGCTATTTTTGTTGATTTAATTTATGAATGTATCGAAGTATATATGGATGTTTTTTCTATGTATGGAAACACTTTTGAAGATGCCTTGGAGAATTTAGAGAAGATCCTAAAAAGATGCATAGAATCAAATCTTTCCCTTAGTAATGAAAAATGTTTCATGATGTTAACTGAAGGGATAGTGTTAGGTCAACATATTTCATCATCTGGAATAAATGTGGATCCTACAAAAATACAATTCATTGTGAATTTATCATAACCTAAAAATAAAAAAGATGTGAGAAGTTTTCTTGGGTATGTAGGCTATTACAGAAGGTTTATTGAACATTTTAGTAAAACAACTTTGCCACTATTCAAATTATTTTCCAAAGATGTACATTTTCATTGGGATACTAATTGTTAAGTTTCCTTTCAAAAACTTAAAGACAAGTTATCATCAACTCCTATCTTAAGGGGTCCTGATCGGACATTGCCATTTCACATCTCTACAGATGCATCAGACACTGCAATTGGGGCATATTTGGGTCAAAAAGAAAAATTTATGACTTATGCTATTTAATTTATTAGCAAAAATATAACCTCTGCATAATTGAATTACACAGTTACTGGGAAGGAGATGTTGGCAGTATTACATGCTGTGAACAAATTTCGTCATTACATTACTGGTTATGAAATCTTTGTCCATACATATCACTCTGCCTTAAGATATTTAATGAAAAATCCTATCACTAATGACAGGACAACAAGGTGGCTCTTATTAATGCGGGAATTCAACATTACTATTCTAGATAGACCTGGAAGGGAAAATAAAGTGGCAGGTTTTCTATCTCATTAAATAATTCTGGTGAGGTTGTTCCTGTTTCAGATAATTTTCCCGATGAACACTTATTTTCTATTTTTGTTATAACTCCATGGTATGCTAATATATCTAACTATTTATCATCAGGAAAACTACCTCCCTCTATGTCATCAAAAGAGAAGAAAATAATCATTAAGAAAAGTGCTAGACACATATAGGTGAATGGAGATATTTTCTATGCACGATATGATCTTATCATTAGAGGATGTGTTAGGAAAGATGAGCTTTTAGAAATTTTAAAATCTTGTCATGATGAACCATGTGGTGGCCATTTTGCAGATAAAAGAACAACATACAAAATACTCAACTTAGGGTATTATTGGCCATATATCTTCAAAGATTGCAAGAAATATTTTAGAAGCTGTGATATTTGTCAAAGGATGGGAATACCAGTACCATCTAACGAGATGCCACTCCATCCATGGATTCTCATAGATCCATTTGAAAAATGGGCTCTTGATTTCATTGGTCCAGTCAATCCACCATCAAAAGGAAAGAGGTACATATTGGTATGTATTGACTATGTTACAAAATGGGTGGAAGCTAAAGGACTACCAAGAGCCACAGAACAAACAGTAGTCAATTTTCTCTTTGAAGAAATATTTGTTAGATTTGGAGTTCCTAGAGAGATTGTTACTGATCAAGGATCACAATTTACTTCTAAACTGGTGCAAGAGATAGAATACAAGTACAAAATCAAGCACTGAAAATCTACCCCTTACCATCCACATGTCAATGGCCAGGTAGAGTCCACCAATAAAAATTTGGAAACCATCATGAACAAGGCAGTTCAAATGCACATAAAATACTGGTCAGGAAAGTTTCATGAAGCTTTATGGGCATACCGAATTACTTGGAAAAACAGTAGTGGTTTTACTCCCTATCAGCTAGTCTATGGTAAGCAAGTGTTGCTACCAATTGAATTTCAAATTCATACTTTTAAATTAGTAGCTGATTTAGGAGTAGATCCTTTTGAATCACAAAGAGAAAGGATAATGCAGTTAAATCAATTAGATGAGATGAGACAAGCTGCAGTAGAACAAACTATCTTGGTACATCAACAAAGATCACAATGTCATGATAAAGTCATTAAGAAATGAGAGTTTAAGGTAGGAGATTGGGCCTTATTATTTGATTCCAAGTTAAAAAAATTTAAAGCTAAGTACACAACTCATTGGCTTGGTCCATATGAGATTGCAAAGGTATATGACAATGGCTTAGTCAAATTAAAAACAATATATGATGAAGCAAGTACATTCATAGTTAATGGACATAGGTTGAAAATATACAATAAGCCTGTCAACAAGGAGGATTTCCTACATCATATTTCTCAATTGAGAGAGATGGAGGTGTTGGAAAAACACATTGGTGTTTCTCCTTCACTTTATTCTTAAATAATTATGCTGATATATAAAAAAAAATAAAGAAAACAAAATAAAAAATGAAAACAAAAAAAAAAAGCAACAAAGTTTAGTTGTGAAAACCAAGCAATTGGTACAACATAAACTTGAATTTTCATTCGAAAACCAAGTTTACTTTGCCATTGAAAAACTCTCAAAAACATTATCCAAATCCTAGTTTGCATCATAATTAAATTTCTCATTATGAATGACTTGAGGACAAGTCAATAAATAGGGCTGAGAAGAGAAGCATATCAAGTGTTATTTTTAAGTTTTGGAAACCCTCCAAGCTTCTTGTAGATGCCACAATTTCATTTTGCATCTTAGCATAGTTTCATTCCAATAAAAGACATAGTTTCCATATTTACAGAGGGACCTGGAAAGCAGAGTAGATCAAAAGTAGAGGGACCTGAACAATACATTCATCAGAAGAACTTGAGAAGATATTTTGAGGAAATTGCAGCAATAATAAAACATTTCCAGGTTTACAAAGGGGATTGATTTTTAAGCCTTACAGAGGGACCTGAGACAAAAGAAATCCAAACCAGACACATCAAAGCATCATGAAGGGAATAAGGGATCAACAAGCAAGTCTGTAAGAATTTTGATTTTAATGTTTTAAAAAGTTGCATTATTCTTCATTTTGAGTAAGGTACAAAATGCCTTTTACCCTCATAACCCTGATCATCTACCCATTCACTTTCAGCCTCACAACCTTGATCATCTACCCATTCATTCCACTACGCTAGGCATAAAAAATAGTAGTCAAAAACAATTTCAAAGGTATTTGCAGATTCTTCATCTCATGCCTAAACCACATCCTACAGGAAAACTTCAGAATTCATTTAGAGTCATACAAAATCTTTGACCTAGAGAATTTCTAAGGTTTTTTATATACCCTAAAAAGTCAACGTATGATACATTTAAAAAAAAAAGGTATGAACGGCTCATAAAATGTAGAAGAAGAGAATTAGTGGGCAAGTTCAAATCATGATTGCAAAAGAAGTGGGAAATGCAAGTTATAAGCATAATTACCAGAAAATGAGGAATTTTTAAACTATTTCCTCACCCCCATGCAATCTGCCATAATTTTGAAATTCAAGGTAGAGATGCAGGTGTTTTCCTTGTCTTAGTTGTTTTGCTCATTCCCAGGTTCAATCTCACGACTATAGAGGTAGTTTGCTGAAAACACAAGAGTTGTTTTTCTCATTCCCAGGAATCACCCTCACGATTACAGAGGTAAAATTGTTGAAAGCAGAAGTACGCAGGCATAACTGAGAAGCAAAAATCGTTCTCTGCGTAAACAATAGACATAGCAAAGGAGTATTGCATGTACACAGGCATAATCGAGAAACAGAAGTCGCCTGAGGGAGGTAAGGGACAATTTGAAAACACAGATTTTTGCTTTCTCAGTTGAAATTTCAATCAAAACAGAGCATCAAAGTGACATTACAAGCTAGGCTAGAATCTATGAGTTAAGTTTTAAAATTTCCCTTGCATAAGGAAATCCTTGCTGAAACTAAAATAAAAAAAAGGTTTCTAGGATAGAACCAGGAAAATTTGATTCCTCTGCTATTCATGAAAACTGTTTGGAAATTTTTTACAAGAAACAGTGGATTCCTTTTCTTGAGAAGTTTGATGGATACAATGAAAAAGTTAGCCTATAATTTTCCTGTTCATTTGATGGAGAGAGGGCTACAATAGGTAACTTTACTTTCAGGTTATCTGAGGATATCTTGGCACAATTTATTGGATTACCTCAAAAGGGGGAGAGGTTATTTAAAACAAAACAGTTTGAGGAGAAGGCATGGATACCTTTCCTACGCAAATCTAGGGCAGGCTCAGTAAAATGGAACAAAGGAGTAACAAGGACACTACTACATTTCGATCCAAAATCCGACGGAAAAATTCGACGGCGCATGGATTTCTCTTTTTAAACTTACCAAAAATCACAAGGATACATTTTTTTTTTGTGAATGTGGCCACAAGCATCAGTTAAGCGACGGATTATCTCATAACCGTCGGTTAAGCGATGGCGCGTTTGTCGAAATGAGAAGATGAAAAATAAATCTAGACTAAAGTTTGCAATCCACAAAAATATTGTGTCGGTTAAGCGACGGAGAGTTTGTTGAATTGAGAAGATGAGGGGGGTAAATCTAGACTAAAGTTTGCAATCCACCAAAATATTGTGAAACGTAGGTTTGGTAAACACTCTTCTAGTAATAATAATTTCCAAGTGGGATATATTTTTCTCAAGTGGGACAAACCAAATGAGAGAAGAGGAAAACATTCAAAATTCTAACATCATTGGCTTAGACCCTTTCAAGTGGTAAAAAAGAATGGCATTGGCACATATAAAGTAAAAAATATAGGATAATTTGATTTCCTCCAAGTCAATGGTCAAATACTTAATCGGTACTTTAGTTAGTTTCCATTAAGGTAGATAATTTGTAAATAGTAGTTTTCTTTTCAACAATGTCATAATTCTAGTTGTCGTTCCAAATTTGTTTTTTTAGTTCTTGATGTAGGATCAAGTTTACTATTTTAATATTATAGAAATTGTTTGCATTATTTTGAATTTGAATTGCTTTCATTTTTTGTTGAGGATTGAAGGAAAGTTGGAAAAGAGGCAAGTCGAGGGTTTCTCCTATCATTCATGCAACCCTGTCTCCATACCCATCTGTATTCTCTATCAATAATCTGTGGGAATCTACCTAGAACCACAACCATCTGCGTTATCTTTGCATGCTTGGGAGACCAATCCATCTGCCATCTGCTTTTGTTTTACAACAACAATGTATACCTTTATATGGGTTCACCAAGTCGATTTGTGGAAGGAAGAGAAGCCCCATTACTATCTTTGGCTCAACCCTCATTGTTATCTATTGGGTTTGATAGGGTTGCATTAAAAAATGTTTATTTGGCTGAAACATAGCAACGCCATGGACAAGGGAAAAAAATACACAACTCAACACAGCGGTCAATAGGTCATTCTTCATCTCGTGAACAATAGGTGAGGGCCGAAGAGGATAGGGCCGCAGGGGATAGAGCTCGTAGAGGAGAGGGCGGCAGAGGAGGGGTTGAGGAGGGTTTGTAGAGGCAGAGGACGGTTTGCATAGGTCACACTAAGGCTAACAAAATGCCTCAAATTGGTGAGTAATCTATGTTTGCTTAAATAATTTTGATTTGGAATTAAAAAAACAAGCTCTTTATGTAGAAGAAATCTTATTTAGCATGGATTTACACTGGTATGGAAAATCTGAAAAGACTGTGTTCATAATATAGTTTAAAATCTAAACTTTTCTTCCCCTGAATTGCCCTCTCACTCTCTATGTGAGGTGAGGGTCACTGCGTTTGATGCCTAGTCTATTTACTTTTAGATACGGTATTAGAGCCAAGAGAGCTCAAGGTGGCCAGTCCTGTACAAAAGTGGTGTTTGAGGGGGGTTGTTGGAGATAGAAATCACACCTTTAGATTGAACTATTAAGGCTGCCTCCCATGAACTATTGAGCCAAACTTCAAAGTATTACTTGTGGATAACTGTTGGATGTAGCATTGAGATTGCACACCTTTAGATATAACAAAGAGGAGGTAGAGACCGGTCGAGTGCCTCTCTTAATATGGGAAGAGGAGGGAGAGGATCTGAACTTATATAGGAGATCGACCTTTTATTTACTTAAAACTACAAGCTCTTAAGAAGTGAAGTTGGGGTTCCAGGATCATGGATCAGAGTGTAAGTTTGGGTAATTTATTCAATTACTATCTCAGAGAAGTGTGGGGCTTGGAAATGCCTGAAGAGCACTAGTGGAGACAGGGATTCGGTAAGGTGATATCATGAAAGGGCATAACTCAGTGGTAGCTAAAGTTCCAGGGTTTGATTCCTAACCTGTCTAGTTTTACTTTTAAATATCAACTATGGTTCCAAAATCTTTGAGGCATCTTGTGTATATGTGTGAGATACGGTGTTCTGAGTTTGAGTGTTTATCACTAGGTTTCCCTTCTATTCTCTTTCAGCTCTTTGAAGAGGGCTAAGTGGCTTTGGTTTGACACCAAAGAAGAGCATGTGCCACCCCTACTGCCATAGTTCCTCTACACGTAGTTGTAATAATATTTCATTAAAGGAACTTCCCATGAATAAATGGATGGTACGGATCTCCAAAGAACCTGGGTGCATGCCTAATTAGTAGCCAACTCAGATCCTAAATAATAAACATGAGATAAATATTTCCTTAGAAATAGCTCCTAAGATCAAGATTTCTTGTTTACCTCTTGCTGCCACCAGTAGACAGGATAGACATGGAAAAGGAAGCAATATGCCTGACTGGTCTGCCATGAGTGTCTCTGGGATTCCCTGAGTAAAACCATAACAGACCCTTATAGCAGATGCTCCCTTGCTCTTTTGGAGCCTTACCTTCATGTTTGCATGCATCAATTTGTTCATGAACTTGAGTAGTTGATGATCTTGTTTGTGGCTTCTCTGTGTTCTTATATGGTGATAACCCATAAATCACCATTATGGCACTGTTCAACTGCTTTCAAATCCTCTTTGACTTGGCTCCCAATCTCTTTGTCGGCATGGTTTTTTGTCACCAAAGCCCAGCTGCCCTTAATGGTGGTTTATATCCTGTGGCCATCAGTACCCAATTTCAAGCACGGTTTTAGTTGTGAGCCAATCTTTGTTCAACCTTCGTTTTCTTGGCATTAAGGTAATGGGTAGGTTCATGATGCCTCTTCAAAAGTTTGTTTGTAATATGCTACACTCTGAATCAGACATCAAATTTTTTGTTTAACAACAGTTCTTTAGTGTCTTTCCTCAAGTTTTTTTTTGAAGTTGGACATGGTTTCTATAGAGCTGTTAATTGGATTGATTTAATTGATACTTGACTAGCACCTACTGTTTGGATCAAAATGCTGTAGACTAGGATTCTAGATTAAACTCACATTGTGCCTAAGAATACAAGTGAATGCAAACACCGAAAAATGTAGTGTCAACAGAGATATAGTGAATAAAATATGGTGTGACAAATGCAACCTATATTAAGTTACAGGTCATGGAATTTTGAAATAGTCTGCCAAAATATTTGGCATCCTGCTTCCTCATAATAAACCAGACTTTACAAGTGAATTTGGATATTTAATATATCACAATAAAAAAGAGTAATGAATGTCAGAAACGCTTTGTTGTGGCATTGTTCCAAGAGAATTCTAGTCAGAAATTCAGTGAAATGGTCTCTTGGAAATTTTTGAGCAAAATAATGAAAACATGGAAATCAAGGTGTTTGACCTATTGAGATCATGTTGATGAACTATGTATGTTGAATGTTTATAGTATATACCTCCTAGCATATTTAGGTGTTGTGGTAGCTCTATGGGAATTGTCCAGATGAAAGTTAGGAAACCGGTACAAAAAACATTATGGGTCCATATGACTTGTCACTTATGTAAAAGCCCAATTAAATTGTGACAAATTTTCTGTAAAAGCCAAAAATTCCAAAGTACAACAATGCATATGAGTGTGCTTTTTTGAAAGCATCTTCTGGGTTTATCCCTATCTTGTTCATTTCCCAACATAATGAAATCCTAACTAGGTTCTGCCCTTGTAAATTTCAGTTTCCAATGTTGATGACATTTACTAGGATCAGTTCCCCAAATAAAACTTAAGCAAAATGACTTTACTAGGATCCGTTCTCAGGCATTCCACTATATCAATTGCACTTGTAAGTAGATGCTCTTTAATAGATAAGTTAACCTCCTTGCTTGAGTTCATTTCTTTTACCAGGCTTTCCATGTTCTTCAGCAAAA